>OZ026615.1:22750259-22788259 GCA_964020975.1 Hermodice carunculata | reverse complement strand
CACCTAGACCTGTAGCAGCCTCTGGTCCCTAGTGTACTGAAACTTGTTACCATAGTAACCATAATCAGCCAATTAGAAACTGAGTCACTTTTTCAACGCCAAAACAGTGACCTTGTCAAAGAAGGGCAGACCCCAGCAGAGTAGACAAAGTACGCAGCTTGGGTCTGTTTTGGAGGCAAAGCTTCTGACCATTTTTCAGGAAATATACCTGTGTTGATAATACTATTATACAATAAAAGTAAATAAGGAATAATTTTATCCTTGGAAGTTTTAAAAAATTCTATACCTATTCCATCCATACCAGGTGCTTTGTTGTTTTTCATACTCTTCATAGCTTTGACAATTTCTTCAGCTTGTACTGGTTTATTCAATTCAATAAGTTCATTTTCTAAGCAATTTTCACACCATCCATCATGTTCAAACAATTTATCCTGTATTTCTTCTTCTATATTACTGTTTTCTACTTCTGGATTAAACAATGACTTAAAGTAATGAAACCATTCATCTGGAGTTATATTATTTCCACCAGTGCAACTTGTACCTTTGATATATTTCCAACATTTATTTGGATCATCTTTTGATGCTTCTAGCTTCCTATGTTGTATTTCTTTCCAAGACTGTTGTTTTTCTCTACATATTGATCTGTATTTATTCTTTGCTGTGTTATACTTCTTAAAATCATCATCACTATTACTCTCTCTGAACTTGTTCAGTAGGAAATTTTTCTTTTGTTTTGCCTGCAAACATTCATTATCATACCATCTGTCATCATGCACAACCCTTGGTTTAGCGGGCACTTTCATACTTGCTGCAGCTCTTTGGTATATTTCTTCTAAAATTGTGACACTTTCATTTACATCAGTGTGTACAGTTACTTCAAATTTTCTAAAATAATTTTCTGAAGTTTCATCATTTAATAATTCAAGAAACTTTTCTTTCTCTTCATGTTTCCAAATAAATCTTAGGCTCTGCTTTAAGTCCGACCTTGTCTCTTGTTCATCTGTTATAGCTACATTATTATGTATGGTACACTGTATGGGACAATGGTCTGATTCATCTATACCCAATACAACAAAATCACTGATATATGAATATAAACATGAGTCCACAATTATGTAGTCAACCACATTATGACCATTATTAGCAAAGCAAGTGTATTCCCCCTGTAAATCTCCTTTTGTACGGCCATTTAAGATATGAATATCAAAATTACAGCATACATCCATCAGTAATTGACCATTTTTATTTACTTGTTGATCTTTATTTTTTTCTAGGTACATCAAATGAGTCTTCCTCATACCAATCTGTATTCTCTATATATTCTGTACCATCATCATCAATGTAATCTTTCATGTTTCCTGTACGGGCATTTAGATCACCTGCTAATAAAATATGGTGATTATCACACTTAGCTGCCAGTTCAGTTAACCAGTTCTCAAGTCTTTCAATACCATGTGATGGTATGGTGGGATAGTGTATGAAGCTTTTAAGTTTCAAAGGAGATGTCCACCTGTCTTGTCAATGTTACTGCAATATCTCAAAAAATATTCACTGTAGTTGCACCAAATTTTGGACATAGATGCACCTTATAATGGACACAGGTTCCCATTGAAAACCAGCTTCCTCTTATTATTTTTAACTTTTTTTTGAAACTTTTAGAGTATTTAGTTTAAGGTTGTTGGAGAGGCACACCAGGGGACGATGTTACCATAATATCTCAAAATATATTCAGCGTAACTTTACCAAATGACTATAACAGTGCAAGTGGCTGCTGTGGCTAATGAATATAATATAACGTCTTACTAGTTTTGTTGCAACCTGCAACTCATCAGGAACTGTTGGGAACACTGTGAGTAGCCTAGATATATACCTGGGGGTAACAGATCCATTGATACGTACGTTGTATGCACGTGTATTGTGATAGCGTAGGTGCACACTCTTAGTGGATGAGAGGGTTGGTTTCCATGGTGGGATTCGATTCAAAAGATTTTTGAATCTGCTGTGTTTTCATTGGTTGAAAACTTAACTTGATCCAACTGAGGTCAGTGGGTTCAAACTTTGATTTTGGCTTGAATGGTCACTGTAATAATATTGCAGTTGAGGCCCTGAATAGGGGCTTGGGAATGTGTAAAGACACATTTCCAGGACTGGGTTCGAGTGTTTCCATATGGTTGCACACTGGTGTGGCAATTAGAGTGTACTAAAATATAATGGGGAGGGTAGTTCTGACAACAAAAATTTAGCATAAGACTGGGCGATTGAGCTCATTACCCCTTGATATTGAGACCAAAAGGTTAAATAGAGCATAGTTGGTGCATCCAGTGTTTTTCCCAGTTTAGTCACAGTAGTCTAGAGCGTCCTTAGAGATGGGAATGAGTTGGGATGTACCTTAATTTACCAAATTTTTGTCACTGAAGAACCTTATGATGCACCAGGTTCCCATTGAAAATTGGCTTCATCGGATTATTTTTCAGCTAATATGAAAATTTCAATGTATTTATTTGAAGGCCGTCTGAGTGGCATTAACCATGACGACATTACCATGATATCTCAAAAAATATTGACCACAGCTTTACCAAATTTTTATCAGAGATGTAACTTAATTACGATGGGCCAGGTTCCTATTTAAAACCAGCTTTCTCTGTATGTTTACGTTGTAAACTTATTATGAGACTTTAAAATACTTATTTCAAGGCTGTCTGAGTGGCGCACAAAGGGACAACGTTACTGTAATATCTCAACAAGGATCCATCGCAGCTTTACCAAATTTTTTATCAGAGATGCACATTATAATGGACCATGTTCCTTTTGAAGTACATGTATTTATTGACGGCCGTCTGAGTGGCGCACAAGTGGACAATGTTACCATAATATCTCAAGAAGGATTCATCACAGCTTCATCAAATTTTGCTGCCTTTTGTGTGGGTCCTGTCTGGCTGTCTTTCTTGCACAAGAGTCTCTTTGTCTCTCTTCCTTTTGAGTAGGTCCTCTCTGGCTGATTTTCTTCAGTTGTCATTTTACTTGTTTTGTGGTCCCTGTCACCAGAACTTACCCCAAGAACACATCCAAAATTCCTCTTTCAATTCATAGACAACCATATGGAAATTGTATGTAAAGTGTTCTACTGTGAAGTCTCAAAAAAAAAAAAAAAAAAATGCAGAATTGAGGGCAAAAAGACCCTGGGCACTGAGGGTAATCCATTCTCTGAACGCTATTTTTAAGAATGGATTTTTTTTCCAACTGTGAACTGGGTTCGCTCCAAACATGGTGGATATGACTCAGTCTCCAATTAAGATTGTCACTAGGTGGTGTCACTGCCATATGCTGCTTTTAACAAATTTTTACAATTATGGAATGATCAGTAGGAGGATATGTTAGCATGTTTAATACAGGAATCCTCATGCATGCGCCTGTGGTAGTTTTTTTTGAATTCAAAGAAACTCTCAAGACCATTTGATGGGAAGGCATTGAGTACATATGGTAGTGAGCCACCAAAGGTAGAGCCACTAGCCACCAAGTTTGTAGTAGAACTGGTCTATGGAACTGGGAAAAATAAAAAATAAAAATGTTTGGTCAGTTGCTTCAAAATTGAATGGGGGTACTTCTAAAGTGTAATTCATTTAACAAGTGGCACTTCTTTTTTTTTTTAATATTTTTTTTGTGTGTGTTTTCCAATTTTCAACTTCTATGCCCAAGAAGAATAACAGAAAACAAACAAAGAACAAAAACAAAAAAAAAACGAACAAACAAACTTGTAATAATAAAGGATTTAAAAAACAGAAAGAATGCTGGATTTGCTTCAAATGTGATGGGCATGTACCTTGACTTGGTCTCTACCAGTTTTATTCACCAGATGGTACTGCTGTTACCACTGCACAAACTCATTATAATATTAAGTGTTGTAATGTCACACCTTAGTTGTATCCTGACAACATATGATGTGGCTTGTGGACTTCAATTCTTTGGATCATCCAGTTCTTTATTCTCCTAACAATTTTAGGGGCATAAAATGCCACAGATATATTTGACAAAGAATATTTAAGTAAAGTTGAGTGTTGTAATTGTTAGAACAATCATGGAAATTGAAAGATTGAAATTTTTGTTAACTCTTCCTGTTATAGTTTTTGCGCCAAATCAACCAGTTTCCATGGCACACTCAAAAAGTTTTGACTTGAACCTTTTTACCTCAGCTGACAAGTCAGCTGAGATTATAGGAGGCTTTCTTGTCTGTCCATCCGTCTGTCCACAATTCACATTTTTGAATTCTCCAAAACTGTCAGCGGGATTCACTAGAAACTTGGTGGGGATGTACCTTGGGTGAGTTTCTACTAAGTTTGTTCAATTGGTCATGGTCGATCGATTTTTGGATTTTTTATGATTTTTTTTTTGGCAAAATCTTTAAAAAAAAAAATTCTGAAACTGCCCAGCCAATTGCATAGAGACACTTCTGGGGCCCCCCAGACTGTAATTGTTCAAGAAGTGGCACTTTTTTTATTAATTTTTTTAAATTGTTGGGTGTCAAGGCCATTTTCAACTCCAGAACTGCCAAAGTTGTTCTGAAACATAGTTGATATAAATCTTGGGGGGGGGGGGGGGGGGGGAGTAGGGGTAAACAAAGTTGTTCATTTAGTATTGATACTGTGTGTCCATAATTTTTAACAAATTTTTAAATTTCACTTGAAACTTGTTGGAAGTGGATTTCTGCCAACTGTATTTAAATGGTCACACTCCAGTATTTTTTTTTTTTTAAGATGAATTTTTTTTTTAATTTTCTGAAAAAATCCTTAAAAAAACACCCTTTCTCTGAAACTGCTCAGCCAGTTGCTATTACATTGCTATTAAATTGTATAGGGATGCTTCTGGGGACCATGTCAGTCAATGGGAATTGCAATGGAAACTCCCAAGTTTTACTTCCTCCTCGAAATTCCTCATTCCCTGCACTAGAGTGGGAATTATTATGGGTTGAATGTCAAGGTCAGCTGAGAATGAGCTGTTCTTGTTTTGTTTTTTGTTTTTTTTCCTTGAAGTATTGGCGTGCTGGTATTTGAATGAAAGATCTTTCTACAAGGAATTTGAATCTGGAATCATTATAGTACTTTAGATGAGCACAACGTTTTAGCTCAGCTGTGCTGACCTAAGGTTGCAGAGCTTATGTGACCGCTCATGTCTATCCATTCTTCCATCAGTAAATGTTTGCTCCTTAGTGCGATGCCATCCACAGCTTTCAAGTTAACCCAGTATGATTTGCAGGACGTATAGGGTGTACATGCATAAAAATCTAGGTCAAGTTAGATATTGGTAGTGCCACCTACAATATTATGCAATATATGGGCCAAAATGTGAAAATCTTGTGAATCCTCTAGCATTTTTTTTTTTGGTTGGTCTTCATGAGATGTGGTGGGATTATGAGGGAAGTCAAAGTCTAAGCTTCTTTTGATACTAGTGGTGCCACCTATAATTTGACAGAAATTATGAGCCAAAATGTGTTTTAACCAGGGACGTGCTATAGATGGACTACCAACGGCGGGGCCCCCTTTGTACCATCTATGTTGCCACTGCTCAAGTGATCGGGTGTTTGAGCGAGCACCTTCAGTAACAAACACAACTCGACAGTCCGCGCTGGCCGCTGCCAGTCTCGTGGGCCAGGTCACGCGATGAAAGGCAAGAATAATCGCCTCACCGACTGAATGTGCAAAATTTTTCACCGTGTTCCACATTTTAAAGTCAAAATTTAGCTTTACACCGGACTCAGCTAAAAGAAATGAAACCACCATCATGATCCTACTGGCATACACTATCCATCTAAAACTACATTTTTATTGCTGATTACGGCGTAAGGAGTTATTACTCATGCAAGTTGTCTAACTTTGCATCATTTTGGACAGAAAAAATGCAAAAACTAGTCCTTTTATCGGCCGATTTCAACGAAAAACACATCGATGGACTCGCACGGTTCTGATTCAAACGATGAGACTGGTAGCGCATGCATAAAACTCTCCGTTTTTGAACTTGGTACAATAGCACACCTGATGTAAGTAACCCGATACAACCAAACGCGGAAACATAGATGGAACAACAATCGGACTGAGCAGGGGGGATTAACTTGAGCGGCGCTACTGAACACGCTTTGTAGTCGTCGTGCCCAGTTGACCACTAAAGGGATTAATAATCGCTCCCGTTGGCAGTCCATCTATAGCACGTCCCTGGTTTTAACGTATAAAATTCCATGTCTGGAAAAGTAATTAGATTAAACTTGCCAAATTTATAGGATATATAGACCGTGTCCATTGCTGGAATGTTCGTAATATCAGTGACCTTGACATATTTTTGTGAGGTAACCATGCCTGTAAAGTTGAAAGAAGTGATTTTGTAATGGCAGGGTATAGCTTGGACATAAATAGCAGAGAGAATTCAGCCACCAGATCAAAATTGCAGTTCATTACATTGTACATAAAACTGTACTTGGTGACCTACTTTTTGGGTCACCGCGACCCAGTAATTATGGAGTTTGGCAGTTGTCCAAGTTTATTGTTTTTCTTCAATATCTCAAAAAAATGTTAGCCAACTTGAACAAACTGAGCATGTACATGTATGGAAAGTTGGATGAGGGGTGCAGATTTTAATTTTCACAACTTATAAAGTGTATGAAAATCTTCGTCAACATCAATGTTGATGGTGCCACCTATAGTATTATGGAGTATACAGGTCAAAATGTGAAAATCTTGTGACCAGTCCAGCATTCTTAATTTTTGATGGATCTTCATGAAATTCAGTGGGATTGTAGAAAAGGTCTATATCTCCATTGATTTTGATTCTAGTGGCACCACCTGTAATTTGATGGAAATTTATAGTTAAAAGGTCTTGAAAGATAAAAAATTTTATATCTGGAAAAATAATTGAATTAAAGATGCTAAATTTATAGAATATATATATCATGTCCAGTGCTAAAATAGTATGTGATCAGTGATGTTGACCTGTTTAGTAAGGTTGTCAGACCCATTAAGTTGGGAGAGGTGATTTTGTAATGGTAGGGTGTAGCTTGGACATAAGTGGAAAATTGAGCCTCTAGCTCAAAATTGTACTTGAGTACATTGTGTATAAAAATCTACTCGGTGACCTATTTTGGGGGTCACCGTGACTCAATGATTTTTGGCCTTGACCTATTTTTCTAGGTCATTAAGCACTTTAGAAAAATTTAATTCAATATCTTGATAAAGAATAAGGCAAAGGATGTCAAATGTACCACACATGTGTATCATGTGGAAGTTTGACATTGCATAATATGGCTAACCTTGATCAATTTTTGAAGTTCATGGATTGAATACATTCCAGAAAATGATTTTTTGGTGATGGTAGTCAGCAGAGCATTAGGCCCATGGGCCTCTTGTTCTGCGATTAGAGTTGAGCTGTGATCCAGAACTGATGTATAAAATTCTATCCTGGCCGATGTACATATACATAGGAATCTGAGACCAGTGAAGGTGATTGTGTGATAATTAAAGTTTCATCTGGAAGTCTGTCAGAATTGATCATTACACTCATACTTTTCGATCTTCAAGCATGCTACATGTATAGGATTGATTGATTATACCTCAGTATCCTCAGTATTAGTTCATTCACAGAAATGAATTGTTAATGGTAGGTGTATAATAGTGATTGGACTGAAGATTTTACATTTTTATGCATGCCCAATATATATTTGTGTTGATTCTGATAATATACAAAGCACATGCAGAGTGCTTCCCAAGTTATGAGACCCCTCATTCTGGAAGTTACCCTATCTTCAGGTTTTTCTGTATTCCCATCATGAGATGTGACCCCTCTTCACGAGGCCAATATGCGGTGTTACTTCAGGGCAGCATCATGCCGTAAGGGCATTAGTGTTATATGCTGCCAGTCTGTGATGATAATTATGATGAAAATGTACTCCCTATAGAGCACCTGTCCTGTCATGACACTCGCAGGCAGCAGACAGTAGCATTCACCCACAATGAAAGCATACGAAATAATATTGACCGTGTTATCCACGTGGAATGGCCTGCAAAGCAGACCAAGCTCTGTAACTATCTCAACTGCACTTGTCTGTCCCAGCACTACAAGATTTATTTACAGTGAGAACAATAAAAGCTCACTGTCACTCTTCTCATGGATTGTTGAACAAATCAGGAAGCTGATCATTTTCACCTTATCCATTGGCAGTGTGTGCCCTGTTGTGCTGCGGCCTGTTACCATGGCAAGCAAAGTAGACCAATGGGAAATGGAGTCACTTTTCCAGCACTAAAACACTGATTGTAGCTAAAGGGCAGACCCAGTGCAGTGAATAAAACACAGAGATTGGTCAGTTTAGCAGACAAGTTATCTGAACAGTTTGTGATAGAATTCATGTAATTGCAATTATTAAAACAAGCCTTAGGATGAAATAGAATGTCTGTAGAGTGTCCTAGAGTTTTACAAAAAAGCATTTGAGTAGTTTACTTGTAGCCCCCCCCCCCCCAAATAAAAATAAATAAAATGGAAAAGTCTGAAATTTTAATTTTTTGGGGCTATTAAGCATCTTGTACCTTCATGTGGTACATGGGAAATAAGTTCTATAGATTGAAGAAAAACAGAACTTTCAGGAGTTCTTGGTAACGTTGAGAGCCTGTCAATGTGTTTTCTGTTGAATGTTTTACATAAAACTTTCTCCTTTTGATCTGTTTGAGAATTCTAATTGTAAAATTGTGTGTAAAGTAGAGAGTGATAGTACTTCTAAATTTAATGCTCATGCTGCTGAGCCCTGACTGTCAGACTGCTGAGCCCTGGTTGTCAGACTGCTGAGCCCTGACTGTCAGACTGCTGAGCCCTGACTGTCAGACTGCTGAGCCATGACTGTCAGACTGCTGAGCCCTGGTTGTCAGACTGCTGAGCCCTGACTGTGAGACTGCTGAGCCCTGCATCGTCAGACTGCTGAGCTCAGATGGCCAGGCTGGTGCAGTTTATAATTGTTTTGTTACACACACACATATGAGATAAACATAAGTATATAAAATTAAATTTCAACAGATATTTCGGTGGTTCAAAAGTTTAACAAAACTCAAGATCTGTGGACAACATTATGCGCATACTCCCAAACCCTCAGTCTCACTCAGAAATCTTGATCTTCACTCTCACTCCTATAAACTTATTCACCTTCACTTTCATTTTCACTCCCATTATAGTAATGCCTGTAAACTTAATGACACTTTCATTCTCATGTCTAATGCAGTTGCTGCCAATCCATGCCACAGAACCATCCCCACCTCTATTTTCAGATTATTATGTGACCTGGGTCCATAAATTAAAACGGATGAACCAGAGAACTTTTGTTTCAGCTGGGCATGCTGTTAGCAGAGTATGATCATGCATTTTAATGGCAACAAGGGTAAGTTGTATTTTGCTGATACCGGTCTTTGTTCTGTCTTCATTTCAGTCTGGAGATGTCATTGATATCGTCTCTCAGACAGCAGCTGCCAAGAAAGAGACAATGCCCAATGAGAGCCAGCCTGGAGGTCCCAGCAAATCCACCCAACAGGCAAGCACACCTTGTGGCTCCGACCAGACAACTGACAGTCAGCAGGCAAGCACAGATGAAGCACCATCTGGTGGTCAGCTTGTTACCACTTTGCCAGCAACAGAAACAGAAGCACCAATAAAATTTCCAGTTCTTGCCTGTCCAGTGCCTCAGAAGAAAGACAGTAGTTCTGTGAGCATAGGAAGCCCAGCTGGACCATCCACAAAGGATGACTTTTCACAAGCCCCACAAGGGGATAAAAATGAGCCCACATTGCTGCAAGGCAAGTCTCACGAGGCATCAATAGCAGAGACTCTTATATCAGGAGGTAAGAAAATACTGGAAGTCCATGAAGCTGAGGGTGAGGAAGCGTCACAGGGTGAAGCTGTAAGTGAACAAGGGGAAGCTTTGTCTGTTGAGACTGGAGGAGTGGAACTGGAGTTCCAAAGCAAAGCACCCTCAGATGTAGTTCAAGTGGCAGAAAGTCAGATGATCAGTGTGTTAAAGCCTATGCACAGCAAAGCAGGGACTTCTCAAACATCATCTTTAGTTCAGCAGCAGCAAGCATCATTACAGTTCACTGATAAACCACATAAAGGCACACACATTGCTGCTAGGACTGTTGTTGAAGGTACCAGTTCTGTTATGTCTGAACAGCCCAGTAAACTGACTGCCTTGTTGAAATCTCCCCCGGCAGTGCTGAAAACTTCAGAACATAAAGGTGCGGTGAAAAGGGCATCCTCTGTGAGCACCAAACTACAGGCTGGAACTGGCATTGTACAGACACAAAAGGGTAATTTGGAAAGCAGGCCGGGAATATCTCTGATCAAACCGAGCCTTGTATCTGCTGCAATAGACCCCAAGAGATCAAGTCCTGCTGGGTCCATCCCTTCATCCCAGTTGTCACCAAAAGGCCAGCAAGAAAGTCCTGGAAAAGGAGCTGATTCTGCAGCAAAGGTTGTTTCTGTCTCTGGGTTACAGGCAGAGAGTAAACCTGATGTCCAGCAACTGAAAACCTCAGGCTCACCAAGAATGTTGTCCAGTGGCAGTGTGTCAGGCAGATCATTGATGTTGTCACCAACAGCAGCCACAAAGCAGATAGCGCCCGTTGGGTTACCTGGACAGAAGTCACAAAGTCCTGGCACTCAGAGAAGCATCATCCTTCGTGGGGCAAGTCTGGTGCCCAGTCAAGTCATTCATCAAGTCAGTTCACCCAATACATTGCCAGTTGGAGCACCCGGGGTTCCCCAAGGACCCAGAACTCAAAGCCTTGTAGCCTCCCAAGAGCCACCACCAAGAAGCTTTGCAGTATCTCTGCTGTCTGGTGCCAGAAGTCCTACGACGGGCCAGACACCTGGAGTTGAAATCCCTAGAACCTCCCTGGTAATTGGACCTAGAAGCCCTGGTATGTCTAAAGTGGCTAGACCCACGATCCCTGCAGCAGTAAAGATGGCCATACCAGGTATCAAAACAGGTGTCCAGTTGTCTGGACCAAGTGAGCCAGCAACGTCTCAGGGTAGCAAGGGTTTGGTGCATACAGCAGGCAAAGCACAACTGGCTGTGGTGCAGCCTCAAAGTGCACCAGCTGCATCCTTGCCACAATCAAATTTGCCAGCAAAGCAGCACAGTGTGAGACAACCAGTACCTAGTGAGACTATAGGCATGAAGCCCGCTGGAATCACACTATTAACTCAAGCACCCCAGCAACAGGGGCCACAAACACAGCAGCTAAAGATACAGTATCCTACAGGGCAGCAGGCAACAGCACTTCTGGGTACTGTTGGAAACCTCAGCCAGCCCAGGAGTCAAATCCTGACCACCCAAACAGCGTCTGCACTACAGTCCCACGCTCTACCAGCAGGAAGATCTCAATTACTTGTGCAAACACCAGCTTCAGGTGGCACTACAGAATTGCCAGCAGGTGTAGAGGAAGCTCTTCGTTTAGCTTTGCCGCAATTATCTGCAGGAGGAGCAGCATTACAGCCAGTGCAGGTTGTTAAGATAAGCAATCTTCCAGGAAGCGGAGGCACAAGGGTCATCCAGGTCGTGTCACCAGGCCAAGCCTCTCAACCTTCAAAGCCGCTAGACACGGGGAACGCCACTCCCACCGCATTGGGTGCTAGGAAGGTCAATATTTTGAAATCTGGAATGATAGGAACATTGCAGCCCCAGACCACCTTACCTGGTCCTGGGTCGGGTTCACCAGGCCATGTAGTTAGTGCCACTAATTTAAGCACTTCTGTCCCTCAGCCAGGTACTAAACTTATCCTGCAGCCTGCTCAGTCCACAGTCACTTCACCTGCACAGCAAATAACAACAGTAAGCACGTTAGCTCAGCCATCATCACAGCCAGTGACCACATTAAGAATGCCGTCTGCCACTGCCACTTATTCCAGCAAGGTGACTCCTGCATGTGCATCCACTGCTGCCCAGGCAGTGGGAGCATCTGTAGTGACTGCTCAACTTAGTCATTCTGCTACCATAGCTGCTGCCCAGTTGGAGACTTTACTTACTGTTTCATCTGCTCAGTCAGTCACCCCAGGAGTTCTCCAGGCTGCTCAAACAGCCAGCAAGCCAGTGTCCATATCTGGCAGCCAGTCTTCTGCAGATGTAGGCGAGCCAAGCTCTGAGACACATGTTACACATCATGTTCCCAAGACTTCAGCGGTCCACAGTGGTGGGGCACCAGAGGGTAGTGTTGTTCAAGTGGGTCTGTCTGCAGGTGCACCCAGGGAAGACAGTACAGCAGCAGGGAACCCGAAGGCCCCTGTGAGAGGCAGCCTTGCCAGTCAGCCTTTCAGGAAACAGGTCTATCAACCACAGCAGGCAAGTGCTGCCAAGGAGACGGATCCTGCAATGACAGCTGTACTACAACAGATCATATCTACAGCTATGAAGGTAACTACCACTCCAACACCAAGTATGGTCCAGTCTGCAGCTAAAGGTGAGACGACTGCATCAGCTTCTGCAGTGCTTACAACTGCGAAGGGAGGGACAGCAACTCTGGCAGGCACAAGGAAAACCCAAACCATGGGTTCAGTAACAAGAGGTACTGCTGGTAAACAGACTTCTGCCATACCAAGCATGCCGGCGTCCACAGGGAGGACTGGTTCTGTGCAGCCCATTGCCACTCTCCGCATGCCCAGACTGTCCAACGTGCCTGGTGGGGGGCCTTTCAGACTGGTGCTGCCACCTGGCATGCAACTGCCCATGCTAGGCAAGAACATACAATGCCAGATCATGACACAGGAAGATGCCAAGAAAGCTGGGTTGATAATTCCTACAACTATACCCCAGACTATCCAAACCTCATCCACCACCACCGCAAGGTTGAGCCAGGTAACGGCAGCCACAGTCACTCAAGCAGGTTCCTCAACTGTAGCTCCTACTAGCTCAACTCAACCATCTACAAGCAGAGGAGGTAGTTCTTCAGGTGTGACACAGACTAGGACAGATATAAAAAGCTGTGACACAAAAACAGAAGCTGTGAGTTCAGATCCAGACACAATGGACTGCTTACAGACTGATGGCACTGCTGATGTAATGGATACAGGTACTTCCCTAGAGACAGAGGTGTGCAGTCTGCCAGTGGATCATCAGGTACATGGAATTGATGATCCAGTCCAAGATGAACACCTGGTGGAGGAGCACCAGGTAGAAGGTGCTAGTGACTTGGTAGAGGGAGACAATACTCTAGGGGTGTTCCAGGTAGATGGCGCTGGGGACCTGAAGGGGGATGAAGAGATGCTTGAGGTACACCAGGTGGATGGGACCGGTGACCCTAAAGAGACCCAGCGAAACACCAGTGCTGCTGAGAGTAATGATACTAGTGGACAGGAAACACCACCAGAGGGCACCACTGTAACTATTGCAGGACAAGATAGATCTCATAAAGAAGAGCTGCAGATGGAAACTGATGCTGGGCCAAGTGTGAAGCAGAGAGAGAGCACAGATGCACAGGATGTTAAAGCAAGGCCCTCAGAGGAACTGAAGCCTCACACAGCAAACGTCCCAGCCAGTAGTCCTCAGCAGTTGAAGCAACGCAGAAAGAAAGCCAAACCAATCATCAATCCAGGACCCTCTGGGTAAGATGTTGCATGATGAAACTATCTTATTGGGGCCCGTCTTCTATATAACTTGACCTGTCCCCCGTAAACCAGAAAAAAACAAACAAACAAACAAGAAAACAAAACAGGCTAATGCTCAAATGCCATTTGCCTCAGTGCATTTGCTGATTTCAACAGCAATGAAAAACAATCTGAGGGGGAATTGTGGATTAGATCTCACAAGATAACATGTCCCAGGTCAACAGCTTTCCCCAGCATGGGTTGGACACTTAATGCCCAGCTCATGCCAGAGGAAATTTACTGGCTCAGTTTCAAGCCTCCTTCCCCCCCCCCCCCCCCCCACCAAAATTGGCTGTTGGTCACATGTCTTCTGCTTCAGTGTTTTCAGCTATTTTTCCGCGGTAATGAAAAACAATTTGATTGAGAATTGTAGATGACTCCTATCAAGATTACATGCCCCATGTCAACAGCTTTCTTTGGCATGGGTTGGGTACTCATGCCAAGGAAAGCTGTTGACTGAGTCTTAATTTAAGGGGAAACGGGGTGAAAGGCACACAGAGAGAGAGAGAGAGAGAGAGAGAGAGAGAGAGAGAGAGAGAGAGAGAGAGAGAGAGAGAGAGAGAGAGAGAGAGAGAGAGAGAGAGAGAGAGAGAGAGAGAGAGAGAGAGAGAGAGAGAGAGAGAGAGAGAGAGAGAGAGAGAGAGAGAGAGAGAGAGAGAGAGAGAGAGCATCTTGATGGTACTGTGTCAGAGCAAGCAAAGATATTCAGTATGACTTGATTTTGTCTGGCCCTATTCACAATATTCTATAAATTTCAAATAATTGATCAGACAGGCTGTATTGCAAACCTCCAGACTTATTGACCATCTTAAAAGTGATATCTTCATGCATCAACAGAAGTCTTTGATGTGACAGAATATTAATTAAGCCTCCTTCATGAAGGAAGGTTTTCTTGACGTTGCTCATTTAAATTTAGCTGACTTGTTGGTCACCTGATATTACAGGATGGATTATTATCCATTTTCCATCAATCTATTCATCCATTTACAATAACATTGTCTATCTGTTCCCAAAAACCAATGGCCATATCTGCTTCAAACTTGATGCAGATGCACCAGGATTAGGTCTCAACCTAAGTTTTCCCACAGGTCTTGTTTCAGCTGTTTTTAAATATATAAAAAATATAGAAATCATAAAGTTCATATGCAAACTAGGCATTTTTATGGGAAAAAATACAAAACAAAACAAAAACAATAACCCCAAAACAACAGTCATTGCTGATAGACCGGATACTCTTTGCTTAGATATACATTTGATCCCAAGGAAAGCCTATCCTTATGACCAGGACAAGATATGACAACAGCAAACAAACAAACAAAAAAATATTTCTTTGCACTGCTGTATCGAACTACATGTATAGCTCTGGCAGTTTGTTTCCCTCCGAAAATAAGTTTGTAAGCTTTGTAAACTACTGAGTGGAAGGTTTTGGAAACAGACACTTGTACGTTTTTGTTTTTGTTTTTTCTTTCATTCGGGTAGATACTTCAGGTAATTCTATGTTTTTGACAGCACATACCAGCGAGTGCGACTGGTGTGTCGCCCATGGAAGACACCAGAGGGCACCGTGAACAGACCAGCCCTGCACATGATGGTACAAGCGGTTCTGATGTTCTTGATGAGTAAACCAGGCAGCACCCAGAAGGCCGTCTTTGACAAGTACAACCCCATACTGCAACCTGTGGCTGTGTTGGAACTTTTGGAGGTGAGGCACAGTGGCAGTGACTCTGTCACAGTGGTAGTGACTCTGTCACAGTGGTAGTGACTCTGTCACAGTGGCAGTGACTCTGTCACAGTGGTAGTGACTCTGTCACAGTGGTAGTGACTCTGTCACAGTGGCAGAGACTCTGTCACAGTGGTAGTGACTGTCACAGTGGCAGTGACTCTGTCACAGTGGTAGTGACTCTGTCACAGTGGCAGTGACTCTGTCACAGTGGCAGTGACTCTGTCACAGGTGACTGTGTCACAGTGGTAGCGACTCTGTCACGCTGATTGTCATTATATACCCCTGTGTGGTACTTGTCTGTGCTGTGTGTGTTTGCCCATCTTTTATTTCATTAATCTATCCATTCACTGATTCACCCATCCAGCTGTCCACCATTTGATGCATCTGTCCATCCTCAAGCACCCATCTATCTATCTGTCCATCCACCCATCCATCCATTCATCCACCTCTCCATCTGACCATATATATATATTGAATATTGATACATTGAGTCAGTGTATTCTGTACTCTTGTCAGGGTTGTATGTATCCATCCATCCATCCATCCATCCATCCATCCATCCATCCATCCATCCATCCATCCATCCATCCATCCATCCATCCATCCATCCATCCATCCATCCATCAATCCATCCATCCATCCATCCATCCATCCACCCATCCATTCTCTGTCCATCATTCTATCCATCCATCCATCATATTCCTTGGTTTAGGTAGTCCCTTTGCTTCGTTCACATTGACAGGAATGCAGGTCTCCCAGGCAAGCTTCCCTTCAGGTTGATAGGGCACGCTGTTGACTTTCTCAAACGATATGTTTATTGTGACATAACTGACTGTAGCAAATCAAGTTCAAAAGGGTCATCACCTAAAGCCTGTCATCCTGAGAATTATTTTCTCACAAATTTCTTCAAATTCGTTTACACTATATTGTGCAAAGTATATTAAAAAAAACTCAAGAAGGCGCCATAACTTATTCCACAACTTGTATATTCACATGATGCTAATTATCCTAATTTTTCCTACAAGTCTCAGTCTTGTATTGTTCATGTTTCACAAACATATCATCGATGAACATGGTCACATAATGTTAACTCTTTCTGAGCCAAATTTTGGACTGAGTCAACAGCTTTTCTTGGCACGCATTGGGCGCAGTGTGCCCAGTGCACACTGAGAAAAAGCTGTTGACCTAGGATATTCTCTCTGGAACAATGGCCATGATGGTACTTTAATAAAAGGTCTTTTCATGAGGATTACAAATCTGGGATCCTCGTGATAATTCAGACTAGTTTGACTTCAGTAGTTCGACTTTAGTCGTGCTTGGCACTGAAAGAGTTAAAAATACACATTGTTTGTAACCAATGTCATTCTCAAAAAATTGCTTACTAATAAATAGCAACATATGGATCATAAATAGAGTCATCATGTAACAAAATCACCTTGATGCCTGATTTGTGGTCAGATGATTGCGGCTGTTTTGTAGATGCTGGAGACTATGGGGTGTATAACCAAGAGCTATATCCGGAGTAGTCCCCGACCCTCCCTCTTCTCCAAGCCAGCCGCCTTCTCCTACAGTAAGTACATGTGCCTGTCATCCTCTGTTGTCCTGGTTCACAACTGTGGCCACAGTGTTTACTGCCCTGTCCTGGTTCACAACTGTGGCCACAGTGTTCACTGTTCCGTCCTGGTTCACAACTGTGGCCACAGTGTTTACTGCCCTGTCCTGGTTCACAACTGTGGCCACAGTGTTCACTGTTCCGTCCTGGTTCACAACTGTGGCCACAGTGTTCATTGTCTCATCCTGGTTCACAACTGTGGCCCCAGTGTTCATTGTCTCATCCTGGTTCACAACAGTGGCCGCAGTGTTTACTGTCCTGGATAAAACTGTAAAATTTGCCCCGGAGCATCTGACACATTTGCAAGAACAATTTGTAGAATTTTTTTTTTTTTGAATGCTCAATTTCCCAATAAGATGTAAAATCTAATTAAATGTAAAATGTGCATGATTGCATGTTAAGTATATTCAAAACTAAACTGAAGCATAGGAAACTTAGAAAGGAAATTGAAATTTTGTATCTGAGACTCCTGTACACCTGTATGTCAGTTCATCAGGACTTTTATGTCAGTGATGAGGTCATTTATAGCTGTGAGTAATATTTTGGTGAAATTGATATCAAAACTGCTACACCTATCAGAAAAGCGAAAGATCATGCTTTGAAATTGCTGTTGTTGTATTTTTGATTAAATGAACAGCTATAAGTTGTACCCTGAAGGTTTTTGGTTTGTGTACCATAAATTGACTTTATTTCTCTGCATCTTTATTTTTATCCATTTCACTGATAGACCAAACCACAAAAATGAAAGTACAATGGACCAGTATTGTAACTTGGATTTACAAGGAAGTATGTCTGAAATAGAGGAATTAAATAAAAAGCAGGGTTTAAATGCCTGAAATAAAATTCAAAAAAAAAAAAAAAAAACTGTGAAAATTCATGCTCATGAAGATAAGTACATTTACAGTATGCTACCGTTACAGCCCCAGAATACACAGGTGAAGAGACTGTAGTCTACAGACCCACTGTTGACTGCATCATTAAGATGGGACACTTCATCACTCAGCTCAAGCCTGCTGGCAGCTCCAGATGACAGTGATACCCACCACTGACACTAGGTGGAGTCACTGTAGAGATTGCTCAAAGAAACCTGGGTTTATTTGCCACCATGACTTTTACAACAAACAGAGACTTACACCCATGTGAACTTTCAACAGTTACTTGCAAGACTCCTTATTGTTTTAAATCTTTATACGGAGTTGGATGCATTTAATATTAAGATGATGCAATGTTTATTGAGAGAGAGAGAGAGAGAGAGAGAGAGAGAGAGAGAGAGAGAGAGAGAGAGAGAGAGAGAGAGAGAGAGGAGAGAGAGAGAGAGAGAGAGAGAGAGAGAGAGAGAGAGAGAGAGAGAGAGAGAGAGAGAGAGAGAGAGAGAGAGAGAAGTCATTGTAGCTAAGGAGGTCTTGAATAAAGTTACATCAATTATATGCTTGTTTGAATTTTTTTTGCTGAATATGTGTACATGTATAAGGTTCCAATGTCTCAGAATATTACACGTTGGTTATAGCAGTGGAAATGCAAGTGAGCATGTAAAAAGACATCAGTTTACAACAATGTTGCAGGTTGCAGACAGTTAAAAATTCATTTCAGGGATAAAATCAATGAAGAATTAATGAAAATGGTATGCTATAATGATTTGATATTAGACTCAAACACTGATGTCTTGAATTTAATTGAACACAGCAAATGGTTTTCAAAATCAAATTGCTGTTGATATTAGTGCATTTTTCATTTTGAATTAAATACTGTCATCATCTGTTCTCAGCAAAATGTGTACGATATCTGGTTTTTTTTTGTTTTTTTTTTTAAATGTCTGAATTTGTCACCTAAATGAGTCAAAATAGTAGAGGGATTTGACTTAAAGCCCATCAGAATTTGTGTAATTGAGTGAACATGTGGTATATCTCAGTGTTATTATAATGAGGTTTCAATGTAATTCAGTTTGTAAGATTTTGTTTCAAGGTAGCTTTTAATTGAAATTGGCTCCAACACATGGAATGATGAATAGTGTGTCAACAAATGAACAACTTGTGTTTGTACTCTTTCAGTTTGTTGTGCTATGGCTTGCATTATTAAAGATATACTAATTCAAATAATTTATGGAATTCGGAAAAAAAAGTATTTTTTACAAATATTCTAATTCAAATAATTTATGGAATTCAGAAAAAAAGTATTTTTTACAAATATTTACCCCTTAAAAAGCTGTTCTTGTAACACTAGATTTATTAGGGGGGAAAGAAGAATACATATGTGGTTCTCTAGGGTTTAAAATGATTGATTTAGCAATTTTGGTGTATCAGCTAAATTCAAGGAAAACTTAAATTTTAGCAGAATTTTAACTGAATTAAGTTTGACACTGCTTAATATTGCTATTATCTCTTTCCTCGCTACATTTTGGACTGAGTCGACAGCTTTGCTCAGTGTGCTTTGAGTGCAATATGCCCAAAGCATAGGCCATTATAGTCTACGTAACTACAAGCATGCTGGTACTTGAATGAAAGTTTTTTTTGTTTTTGTTTTGTTTTTTTACAAGGAACACGAATCTTGCATCCATATCATAAGTCAGAGGAATTCCTTCTGTGTTGTTTGACTGAAGCAGATGAAATTTGACCACCAACCAGTTTTGGCTGGTTTATTGTGAGAAAGGGTTTTAAAAAGACCAAGGTTGTGCAAGTTGATCAGTACAACACTTTTGGCACAAACAACCTTTTTGATAAAGGGTCTGATTTGACGATTTACAGAGATATCAAATATCCCTCATCATCAGGTACAATCCCTGAAGCTAGGTGAAAATATGACCGATTTATGGTGTGTGTCCCTCATCAAAATTGAATGTTGGCATGACTGAATTTGTGGGGGCTCATTAAAAAATATTTGACTTAGAGTCTTGAAATTTTATACATATTAATTTCACGTGGCTACCCAGGACCAGTTTTCTTTCTTTTCTTTTTTTAAATCATACTATTAAACTTTAATTGGTTATACATTAATACATAAAACTTCTTCATGTTCGGGGTTCTCAAAAGCCAAAAACAAAAAGAAAAAAAAAAGAATTGCAAAACTCTGAGGGAAGTACCTAAGTTACATTGTTACCTATCGATAGTGTCCTTTTAGCTAAAAAAAGTGCAACACTGATGATTTTTTTATGCATAGAAATCTGCCTATTGGCACCAACAAAAAAAAAAAAAAGAAATATATATATATATATATATATATATTTATTTATATTTGTGAAACCAAAACCTTAGACACTAGACCATTGAGAAGTCAGAAGTCATGCTATGGGCAACCCATGGGCTTCCCCTGGGAACCGCCACTTAAATTTTTCTGATCAAATTGCACAACCTTGGCCTTTTTCAACCCTCTCTCACTTGAACAGGCCTAAACCGGTTGGTGGTCAAATGGTGTCTGCTTCATTGTTTTCAACTTATTTCAACAGTAATAAAAAACAGTTTGACTGAGAATTGTAGATGAGACCTATCAAGATGACATGCCCGCTGGTCAACAGCTTTCCTTGGCATGGGCAGGGCACCTAGTGCCCAACCCATGCCAGGGAGAGCTGTTGATGGCTTAATTCAAGGGGAGGAAAGGTTGTAAGTCCCTTTTCTGAATTTGGTCTCTGGATGGTACTTTTAGAACTATTTGAACAGCTGCTTTCAAATGAAGAAGTTTTATTTTTATTCTTTCTGTATGATGACTTGTGACCTGTTGGAGCTACTAATTTCAGATTGCTCATTATTATGGGTCAACATGTGTCCATGACCAAGACGGACTATATATGGATGACCATGACCTCTTAAGGTCATAGGTCAACCGTTGAGAATTCAGTTTTTGGATAATATGTCAAGAATTATTTGAGCTACTGCAATCAAATTCCACGTGGGCATAGATCTTTTTGACATCTTCATAGAATTCCTGTTGATATGGCTTGATAATTTAGCCCCTGTATATGTATGTGGCCATGTCTTTTGTTGTGTACATATCAATGTGGTCTCTGGTTTCACTTCAAGTTGCCTTCCATGTGAATAATATGAACATATACCAGACAATTACCTTTTATTTAACCTTCAGAAACATGATGCCTATGTCTATATACAGTAAAACCTCTCTAACCAAACACCTCCATATACCAAACACCATTTCTCGGTCCCAAATATATATTTCCAATGTAAGCAAACCTCCCTATACTGAACACCTCACTATACCGAACACTTTTTTCCGGTCCCAAGGGTGTTCGGTATAGGGAGGTGTGTGTGTGTGTGTGTGTGTGTGTGTGTGTGTGTGTGTGTGTGTGTACATTGTGGATACGAAGAGTAACAGCGAGCACTGGTTGCCATATATGCAGAACTCGTTTGCTTCGCTCTCTCGTTCTGCTATGTGGTATCTGGTGTGACTTGATTTTATTCATATCGACAACAAACCATGCTATGATCTGTAAATCCCATGTTTGTTAAGGCCTACTTCAGTAATTTGTGCCACACCAGATGCCATATCTTTTCTTGGAAGAGTTTTAGCAATTTTTCTTTCTGCACGAAAAAGTTCTATCAAGAAATATATGTCTTTGTTTCAGAAAACTCCAAACAAAAGCAATTTTGTGTAGGAAAGTGAATGGCAAGATTTTTTTTTTTTTTTCAATTTTAGATTAAAAAGTTGTTCGGTATTTTTAAGTGAGAAATGTCTTTTGAAGGAAAAATAGATATGTTACAAGCAAATATTGTCTTGAGAAAATTGTATTTTGGTTTGTAGCACTTAGCAGAAATGTTAAATGTTAACTTGTGCATTGGCTTTACATGCATACCAGGATGTACATGAAGTATATATTGTATTCAAAAAGTCATCAGTAAAGACCTGAGAAAAAAAATGATACTGATGTCATTTTGATATTGTGAGGTCTTAACCCTTAAAGTGCTGATTTAGGATTGAGTCAACAGCTTTCCTTGGGACACTTTGCACGCAAAGTGTCCCGAGGAAAGCTGTTGACTAAGACTACTTTTTGCTTCAGACAAGGCTTGCTGGTATTTGAATGAAAGGTATCTTCATGAGGAATTTGACCTTTTCAGCCGTTATATGTTTAGTGGTAATGGGAAAGCAACTATAGCAGTGATTAGCACTTTAAGGGTTAATAGTACCTGTGTCTTAACTGCTCCCATACCTACACTCACCATGTCCATGTAAATGTACACACAAACAAAAATATCTGTCCTGCATTGTAAATTACTCCTACACACGCTCAAGATATACATGTAAATATATACATGTACCCCTGTGTCTGGCTAAATACACTCATACGCATACTTATATTTATGAGAATAATAAAAACTGGATAACCTAGTAGTTACAAAGCAACTAAACGAGAGGATCTCCAGTTCATAAGTAACACACTTGTTATGTACACCATACACAGGACATCACAAAAGACTATTTGCTAATATAATGTTGAGATTCGATACAGCGAGTATAAGCGTCGTCCATAGATGAAGCATCTTGACTGTGAAATATATAACTGTACTGTAGAAAAAAGAACATTTGATTCAGGTGTGAGATCTGTACAGCCATTTAACATAATTTTTAATAGTCTATCAGGGACAAGATGAATCAAAAGACTTAGCTTGACACCTGGAACAAACTCATTTACAGCAGCATTTAGAAGTTTACATCTTGGAGGACAGTACAGCGTGCAATGAAAAAAGAGAATTATCTTCGACTGGGTTGCCCCAGGACGACGCTGCAGATGAGACAATTTTTAATGTCAAACAGATGTGAATTTAGTTTTGACTGACCGAAGCGGAGTTTGGTCTGAACAATATTAGCAAAGCATTCTCCATGTGCAAAGTAATAATATACATCTGCAAGCTGTTGGGCTCTGAGCAGGGGAAAGGGTTGAAAATAAAATAACGGTTCATTTGAGTCAATCTACTTGTGTTGTATCCAATTATCCTGTGTGTATTCTGAAGTACATTATATACATTTGAATTTACTTTCGAAAATCTGGTCAACCCTTTGTGAAGAAACCTGTGGCTGGGAAATACAATTTTTGTTGTACTTGGTGTACATTTATAGTAAAAACAAAATATCAATGAAATCAAGGGGACAACACAATAAATCTTTTGTAGCCTCTTTGGATATAGTAATATTTCCCGTTCTGTTCCAATATTTTGTCTCGAAACAAACAGTTTTTCTCATTTCTAAGAAGCGAGTTACTGTAGTGATCACTTTTTAACAGAGAATGGGCGTAAGCTTTGTCATTAAGGTATCTGGGAGGCAGAAGTCATTTTTAAGATGTGCGTTAAAAATCGTTGCTACTGTTATATTCATTTTCAGATTCTTAATAGCTATGTCTTAAGATCATTTAAAGTTTTAAAAAAAAATCGAAGAACGAACTGTAAGTTTGACCCTTGTACAGGTATATGGGCAAGTCGTGGTGATTCCGTCCAATCATCGAGCAGCCACGTGATTGTATTCAAAATACATGTTCAATATACTTATACACATGTTGCATAAATGATGGGCCAGATTCGCTCAACATCAAACATCTTTTGAGTCCTTTTTGCAAAGTCCCAGCTATAGTGACTCATTACTGTTCGCTAATATGTCAAGTGAGCATGTAGTTAGATGTCAAAATATGAAAATTTCCATTCATTTGTAGAGAATGCCATGGAGACTTGACTCAGAGACCAGAAACTAAAGATCTGAAATCATTATAAAAACACACAGATCAGAGGGTGGGAAAGGGGTTTCCCGTACTGGCGCACTGGGGCTTTTTATTTACCGTACTGGCGTACTGGAAGCCCTCTTATTTTACGTACTTCGTACTATCCAAAATTTTGAAAGATTTTTATTTTCCATACTACGTACTCCAGAAAAATAATTACCTGTACCAGCGTACTGACCCCCCCCTTTACCCCCCTTCAGATCAGTGCAAGTTTGACGGTGACTGAATGCCCTCTACAATTATATTGACCGTATTTTGGAGTCCACTGGAAATTAAAGGAGGTGGAGCCTTTGGTCCATGATGGTAGCAAGATGAATTTCCAGCAAAGCTGGTCTTATACATATAATAATTTCTGAAAGCCTAATACGTATCGTACTGGACAGTACTTTATGCCGCCACCTTTTGATGTTCTTTGATGGCAGGGCATTAGCACCTGTTTTAATATTTCTTTCTCATCTAATTTGCCGTCAATTTAATGTTGGTTCCTAATTAAACTTATTTTCGGAGGCAGGGAGCAAAATCAAGGTTTATATAAATATCTTTCCGACTGGAGTATCGTTAATAAAATAATCTATAGTACAAATCGATTGCACTAGAGAAGAAATTTTGGTGCCCCAACAAGTCAACACAAGTTGGCCTGGAAAAATCTGTGCTCGTTTTTTGTTTTTGTTTGTTTGTTTGTTTGTTTTTTGTGTCAACATTACAATTTAAGCGTTTATTAGCAACTTATTGTTTGGGGAAAAAATCAGTATACGAACATTGCTTTAAACTTCAGTTTACCCGTAAAATATCTCAATGCATGACCAAACACTTCAGATCATATGGCTGGGGTTGTTCCCACATTTTACTCTTTTACTGTTTTAGAACTTTACCACAATCCACGCATTTACATTCAGTACCCCCAGGGTGGGGGTATTGCTCGCAATACAGGGTGGGTTGACTCCACTGAGTTTATAAAACCCAGACCCAATGGGAGCTGAATCAATGTGAAACTAGGGGGTCCTTGGGAGCTGATAAGGATGTAGAAGTGTGTATATACGACAAAGGAAAAAAACACCGTAATTGATCTAGATTACAATAAATGGGGGATTTGGGAAAAACTACTGTAGTTCTAGAAATTTTCACGCGTGTTTAATTTCGCGCAGCAAACTCATTTTTTTCTGAAATTACAGAATTTTCGCGCATTTTAGTTTCGCGCAATCCAATGCCAAACAATGTACTGAAATACAATGCAACTTATTTTCGCGCATTTTAATTTCGCGCCTTAGGTGGTAGCGCGAAATTAAATCGAGCGCCAAAATTTCTAGAACTACAGTATTCAAAAGGGGTTCCTCACCTTGGTAGATTTGGGGGTCTTTCAGAGCGACCATTAACCCCAAAACAGTTTCCTTCCCGCTGAGCCTACCCATACCCACCGATAATTTGTCCGAAAAACAGTCTGTAAACATTAGTATTCCTCAAGGCCCTATTGTATTCTGTATATTAACGGCTCTCCGAATTGCATACTTGAAACCAGATGCCATTTACTTACTGACGACACAACTGCTAGTATATATACGCACGTGGTCTTGGAAATAGACAAGACATAGCCAAGCAAAGACTCCAGAGTGATGTAAATCGGGCTTCTCAATGGTTTGCAGAAAACAGACTGCCCTTAAACATTCCCAAATCATGTTGTATGCTATTTGGACAAAATGACATAAAAAAAAAAAAAAAGAAAGATAGAAAGCAAATTCCTGTCTCGATATTAATGCTAATGGCGAAGTCCTTATTAGAAGTCGTCTGTCAAATTATTTGGCACTGTGGTTGACGACAAATATATGTGGCGCTCACACGTAAATTTCCTTATTTCAAAAATAAGCCCCAAAATTGGACTACTCTCTCGACTGCAACGCACACTGGTAAGCGATCTGTTAAACACTGATTACTTGACTACCATTCAACCTTATTTTGATTACTGTGACACGGTATGAGGCGATTGTTGTTCCTCGTACAAGTTAATTTTAGAGGGACTACAGAAAAGGGCAGCTAGGACAGTTTCGTATTTCCATTATAAAGTGTCAGTGGTCTAATTAAAAAGCTCTGATGGAAAAGACTGATTGAAAATTGTCTATACTTTGCTTCGCTACTTATGTTTAAATGCATGAATGATCTGGCCCCGGAAACTTTAGGGTCAAGACTCACCCGTATCCATACGACTCACGACCATGATACCAGAAGTTTGATTTAAATATATTTCATTCAAAAGAATGCGGTCGGAGAACAGGGGAGCCCTATAGTAACCCCTGTGGCGGAAAAAGGGACAACATACAGACAGCATGAAACGGACAATTCCAGAGATACAAAAGAGGCACTAAACAGGACTAGGACAGATAAGTGGGGCTGGTGCTTATAATCATCACGAATGAAAATTGCATCAAAACAACTCAATAAGCCTACAATATCCGTTTTCTCAATAAATTCATCAACAGCTGCAAAAATGATGTAATTACTCTTAAGAGAGCAGGCTTTATTACCGTAGAGAAATGTTGCAGTTGTAAATAGTTCTAAAGGATTAATTTTACTGCAGAAAAATTATTCCCCCCAGAACTATTCACAATTGCAACAGTTACGGCTAAGAAAACAAATTTTGCATCCTCCCGAAGACCAATAGCTAAGCAAAGCTCGTAATAAAGGTGCAAGAGTTGATTAACAGTAGAATCTTTCGGAATAAACCCAGACAGATGAAAGGATATAACAAGATTATCACGAAAGAAATTAAAAACATGTTTGAAAATCATTCGTTCCATAACTTGACTCACACAGCTGAAGAGGGATGTGAGTCGATAATTATTACATTATTCTGAATCCTTTTTGTGCAGAGGTATTACGTTGGCCCTCTTCCACGAGACAGGAAATAAATTTTGAGTTAAAGATAAGTTACGAAGTCGGGTAAGGGAGCTACATATAGAAGGTTTAGCTTCCTTTAATAATCAATGACTTATTTCATCAGGTCCTGTCGCCTTGGATGCATCAATGTTGTTGAGAATTTCCATAACCCCACTTTCAAGAATAAGGATGCCAGACAGAGTAGGCCTATGCGGCAGCAAGTTTAAAGGAGGTAAAGTAGATGTTGATGCGTCAACATTGCATTGACTTAGACAAAAAAAAAAGGAATTGAACACCTCAACTATACTCATCATCATGTAATAGAGGGGGTATGTTCGAGCAATGATTCCGATTCAAGAAATACTTAGCAGTACGCCACCAAGTTTTGTTATTAATACGAGAATTAGAAAGAGATGCGCTGAGCTTTATAAGGTTGCTCTATGTTTCGGCATTCTTAACACGTTCATGATCATTGTCACGAAGACTCCTGAAATATGACCAATCATCAGAATGATTTCTTTTTTTAAGCCTTGGTTTAAACACATTTATTTAAGAAAAAAGCGATTGCGAAAGAGGCCGCAGCCCTATATGAGGGTGGGTAAGGGGTTTCCCGTACTGGAGTACTGGGGCTTTTTATTTACCGTACTGGCGTACTGGAAGCCGTCTTATTTTACGTACTTCGTACTATCCAAATTTTGAAAGATTTTTGTTTTCCGTACTGCGTACTGTAGAAAAATAATTATCTGTACCAGCGTACTGAACCCCCCCCCCCTTACCCCCTTCCTATATGAATCCGTTTCTCAAGAGAAAGAGAAGTGGAGACAAGGTACAACAATAAAACGCCACTAACAGAATGAACACCACTGCACGCAGACAGATAGAACGGCAATGCCACACAATAAGACTGGACAGGACAAGACGTCACAGAGAGGTAACGATAATGGGGGTATATGCCATCATAAACAGGCACTACTTCACCATCCATAATAATGACAACATGTATTTGTAAAAATCATGTAAAAGCTCCAGGCCTGCACTCCTGTAGATTTGATGTACGATTGTACAGCGTAAAAAATGTTTTCGTTTTCTTGAAAAGTACAATTTCCAGAGCCAAATAATAAAGATTGCAATGTCAATTGAGCAAATGGAATTACGTTATTTTGCAATCTATCTCGTTCCACTACAAAATTTCCACATTCGAAAAAGTAATGAAAAACATTCTCATTTGCAGCACCACAGAAACACCTGAGTGAGTAAGCGAGACCATTTTAAAATAAATCTGCTTTGCGCATACCACACTTCATACGTAAACGGGCATGTAAAACCGCTACTTTTCTAGACCTAAATTAAACTAGTGGACTAACTTTAGGCTTATTTTAATTTAATTTAATTTTTTATTGGTCTTCAAAGTTGGCATCACGAGTGGCGGGTGGCAAACCGTTCCAGATATGAACAGCTGAAGGCAAAAAGGATGCAGTGAATAAATTAGTTGGTGCCCGAATTAAAGAAAAAATTGTATCCAAATCTCACATTATACCTGTTTCGTTGCCTAACGAAAGTTAACAATAAATCTGTCAAATATTGGGGTGCATCACCCTTGAGAATTTTGCAAAACAAAATTAGTTGACTGTTGCATGCTTCCTCTGTTTGGCAATTTTTCGAAACAAGATTCCTGATGAATTAGATCGTGACTCGTTCCAGCTGTCGCTCCTGTAACGACTCTTGCAGCTGCTAGATTGATTTTTTTTTTAGATCTTCGCAGTCGCTACTTGTACACCCATCCCACAGGACAGACCCGTACTGTCAAAATAGCCGTATAAAGGAGAATTAAAGAGTTTCCAGAGATTTTCTGCTTAAACGGTATTGTAGATGTTTCGAAATGTTAATCATCTTCATGCCTTTGATGGTTAACTCATGAATATGACTTGCCTATTAAGTCAGATCGTATCAATAATCCCAAGTGCTAATGTTCTGGTTCATTTTGTAAATATTTGTCCATGAAAACCAAGTGCGGATGAAGACGTGGAAGTCATTTCCTTGATAAAATCATACCACTGGTTTTAGAGGGATTAAATGACACTAACCATTTGTGCGCCCTATTTTCTACTTCATGTAAGTCAGAATTCCATGAATTTGCTGCAACTACAGGATCCTCGACGGTGATAAAACAAACTGTTTCATCCGCAAATAAGCGGATGGTGGAATTTACAGCGTTAACCATATCATTAATATATATCAAAAATAAAACGAGACCGAATAACGATCCCTGTGGGACGCTTACTTTGATTCGGCTCCAAGGCGACTTTCCCCCTTTCACAACAACAGATTGCTGTCCACCCTCTAGAAAGTCGGCAAACCAGCTTAGCAGAGGACCATCGCTACCTGCATCTCGTGGGCTTTTACAACACCAGATACCATGAGGTTCCATCATACCGCGGTAAATCATTGGGCCGTATGATAAATGTTTTGTTAGGAATACATTGTCTAGCAATATTCAGAAAGGAGTCAGTCCAGGCATTGACAACAAACATCTACATCGTCAAACAGAAAACAGATATCCCAATCAAAAGTTGCAAGATAGTTTCGAAAAAAAGATTGAAATCTGCTTTAGCGTGTTCCCAAATAACTCGTTCAGAGGAAAGCTCCCGTTTATACTTCAATGATAATTTAGCCGAAACAACACATTCCTCGCAATTTAAAATCGGGGGTAAACCTTCCGTTTCTAAAATGAATTAAGGTTTATTTGAATGGATCTGGTCTGAACGGCTGGAGGATGTGTCAGTGATACAAGTAGACTCGTTGATGTGGATAGAAAGAAAATTACTCGTACCAAGGAGGCAGCTTCCTTGCTCGTCCAGAACTGTTCAAGTCTGAGACCATGCGGAGCATGGGCATCGGCGTTTAAGTCCCCAAGCACAAAGATACTATCTAGGTCAGTAGCTTTAGCAATATCGTAACTTATTTGAATATCGTCCTGAAACGAAAGACGAGTTGTAGGAGGCCTGTAAATCACTTCTACCAAGAACTTTTTATTATATGATTCTTAATTCAAACCATAAGAGTTCAAGGTTATCAACTTCCAGGTCACAACGACGACAAGCAAAAAAGTATTTAGAAAGATAAAGTGCCACGCCCCCACCTTGACCGCTAGAACATTCGCGGCGAATAATGTTGCAGTCATAGAAAACAAAATCATTATCGCTGTGGTTGTTACTCAAAAAAAAGTCTCGGATAGAGCTTTAATGACAAATTCATGTGATAAATCTGAGCGAATACAGAAAAGTTTGTGCTAAGACAAACTGCGCACATTTGCATGACACATTATATTATATAAACTGCTGTAAAATTAGCGTCGCGTCCATGATTTTGGTGCATATCGTCACCAAGCAAAATCAACAAAGGCATAGTTGCTAGAAAATACTCGATATGTTTGGAGTGAAACCTTACGAAGGAAACATAGTATATCGAAAACACGAGAAGTTTGTTAACGGCGGTCCAAGCAGCGGCAAAGTATTATTACTCCGTCTCCCTCTCTTTTCTTTCTTTTTTTCTTTATAATGTAGGCCTACTGTTGGCAGGGGGGGGGGGGTGACACTGCCTCCTCTTAACAGTCATGTTTAACTATACATCCTACGAACCTCTTGGAAGGGGGTCTTGGAAGGTATTCGTCGAACCCATATTCTTCCATCGTGGAAATCCAAGCAGAATTGGGATTCATCTGACTACATCACGCTGTTCAGTTGATTTCTGGTTCAGGCTGCATGTTCCTCACACCAATGTACCCATCGTGTCTTGGGTGCAGGACGGAGAGGGATGTGAATGGCTGGGTGGTATGTACTTAAAGTTTGGCAAACACGTCTCTTGTTAATGTTAGACGGTGATGCTCTGATGTTGCAGGCCTGACACCACTGCTGCAGATACCTTTCGGTGCAAAGAAGCCTGTGCCTCTTCACATGCTGGCTCAAGTAAATATCATCTATCCCATCTGACAGTCTTCGTCGCCCATATCCAGCCTTCCTCTTGCATCCTTTGGTTTTCTGGAAACGTCCCACCACCTTTTTACTGATGGCCTGGAGCACTCCATTATCCTGGCAACCTTTCGCTGGGAAAGGCCAGCCTCCAACATCACAATGATTCTGCTGCTGTCAGTTGTGAGTGACCTGTACGCTGTGGCATTGTGGATTTACATTGATCCCAGTGGTGTCATTGCCCCCTTATAAAGCCCAATTGCACCCCAGAACCAGAAACACTTTTCGCACCTTTCTGGCATTTTTTGTTTTTGTGACTGCTCAGGCATACCCTAAGCTATCCTGCTGATGTTACATAATATTCCATGCGACATCCATATTGTCCATATGAAGGCATCTTCAGAGCGGCCCATGTTAAACCTATGGGGGGGGGGGTTGGCATCCTCCCCTCCCCCCCCCCACACACACTCACTTTTGTTAAAACTTCATGCTATCCATGTCCGTTCCTGTCAGTCACTATCTGGCAATAATGAATAAGCATATTGTAAATAACTTTATTTTTCTCATAATACATTCAATAGGTAATTTTGGAAAAAGACAATGTCACCATAAAAGATAAACACAGTCTTTGGTGACCACCATGACAAAATAAAAGGGACCCCCATCCGGACTTTTTATCTGTACGTGTGGTGACGCTGCCCATTCAGGATTCGGAGGGAATAGAAATTTGACGCAAAGTCGTTCATTCTTAAATTTTAAAAAGGTATTATAACATTATTGCATCCGTGTAAATCGGTATGATCACTGAAAATCATAATTAAGATTGAGGTTTTCTCTATAAGAATACTTTGGTGAGTGATAGCATCAATAACTGCCCATCATCACCAATAGAAAGTTCCTGTATTTGACGCAAAGTTGTTCATTCTTTGGACGATTTTTTATGACAATCATAGGTAAACTTAGGATAACTGAATTCCCATAAAGAGTGTATTACATGACATGATTAGTGCATTGTCACAGTCAACGAAGAAGTTGAAATATCTTAAGGTTTTGTTTGTTTGTTTTTAAAATGTCGCACGTGTGCACTCGGCTAGCTACGCAATAGGTAGAGCTAGGAGCTCCCCAGTTGTGAAAACAAAACTAGGAAAAAAGTAAATGCGAACTATGCTCCTAGCCATTTTAGATATGACGAAGATCAAATTTGCTTCCACAACGAACCAAGTGCCGCATTATTCCTACTATAAGTGGAGTGGAGTAAAACACGGAGATGGGTCTGTAAAGCCTGAAGTTATCAAATATGGATCTGTAGAAAAAAAAAGGACAAATAGAAAATAGATTTGGGAATTTGAACATTGAAATCTGAGCCAAAGGCTATGACGTGAGTCTATCGGCAAATATTTAGTGGCTCCATGCCTATAGCGGTTCCCAGGTTCAGCTTGATGTTTAAACAAGACAATCAATCTTAAGCTTTAAAAAAGTACATTAACATTATTGCAACCGTGTAAGTCGATATGATCACAGAAAAGGATAAAAATCATAATTGAGATTGAGGTTTTTGTATAAGGAATACTTTGGTGAGTGATCGCATCAATAACTGCCCATCATCACCAATAGAAAGTTCCTGTAGTCTTCGGAAAAACTTGTTCCTGACAGCTTCTGGCAGTGTCCGACGAAAATCAGGTACCCCTGTTCGAAAGTCTAAAAGTAAATTCCCCTCGTAGTTGTCTATTGCACAGGAAGCTGTAAATAAAATAAAATAAAATAAAAGTATATACAGTAAGACAATCGTCATCCCATCAACAGTCGTGATTCGACCCTCCCCCCTCCCCCCCCCATACACACACGGGATACTCACTGTCCCCCTCCTCTTAAACTGGCCGAAACTGGCTGGATGTAAAATGTCGTCTGCTTCAATAATTTTGGTCAATTTCAGTGTTAACAAAAACGATTTGAATGAGAACTGCAGATGATTCCTACATGGGAAAGTATACCCACTAAAATGCTCTTGATTCAGTCGTAATTCAATGAGAAAGGGTTAATACCTGCCAGTAATGGCAGTGAAAAATTTTTAAATGTGTTATTACAATGCAATCAAACACTGTCAAATGATTGTATATTTCGTAACAAATCACTTCAACCCAATGGCATTTAAAGTAATTTACCGAGGTAAATTAGAGCTAAATTAGAGACATGTATACAGTTACGTGGAGCCAAATAATTGTTAAATTGGTGTAGGGAATTAAAGTTCCACAGCTGAGTTTTCAGCCGATCGTTCGTGTGTGTGGATTTCTACATGTACTTTAGAGATCAGATAGAATATAGAAGGGCAAATCTGGGATTTGCAACGTGAGGCAGGCATTTTTTTCTTTTCTTGGAGATCTCCCGAAAATTCTATGTTTGAAATGACGGATTCGGGGCTGTTTTTTACCTAGACATAGGCAAAAAGTATGGAAAAAAATCAAAGAAATGTATAAGCACAGATGTTTTTGGCTGGAGAGGACTCCTTAATTTGTCCGCCCCTGACTGAAGTTCGAAAACAGACAAGAATAATTATTCTTTATAAAACACAGTAAGAAAATTGTCACGGGCGACGTAGTCATCGTCCCTCTATGAACAGAAAGGTAGTCAAACCGACAACTTATGTAATTATGCAACGTCAAAATTTACAATTTCAGATGTATTTCAATGTGGCAACATGTTGTCAGCGTGACATTGCAGCTATCAATGGTTACTAAGTTATCAAATAGAGGACAATTTAAGTAGACAATACAATCTGCTTCCCATTCTGACTTAAAATGAGCAATATGATAACAGGCCGGCGGTCGTGGTGATGACATAATAGCCAGAAATTCACAGAGAAGCTGGCAATCTGTTCGGTCGATCTAGGTTTTCATCTGGACAACTTTTTGATTACATTTTGTTCCGCGTTGTATCTAATTATGGTAACATTCCATTCCATTGCGCAATGACGTTAACACGGTTGTCATTCTTAAGACCTAAAGCTATTAACTAGAAAAGATTTGCTTCACAGCAAATCTGTCTATGTGCCTTCAAAATGAGAACAGTTTGAAATGGTACACTTTGCAATTGTTCAACATAATCTAAATTTTGTGTATTAGGGTAATTTGCATAAATTAAAATGCTACAACTTTGGTTCTTGGATCATTTTTATGTGGCAATGTCACAAACTTACAAACTAAAGTCTGTATAACAACACTATCTATAATAGTTTTGAAGCTATTCAAGATCTTAATTTTGTGTATTTGCCTAATTTGCATTAAATTAAAAGCCTACAACTTCATGGTTCATTAGATGCGGTTATGTCACAAACCTGCTAATTAAAGTTGGAATGGTACCTCTATGAATGATAGTTTTGAAGTTATCAAGATTTAGATTGTGTGTATTCGCCTTATTTGTATAAATTAAAATCCTACAACTTGGGTTCATGGTTCATTGGATACACCTATGTCACAAACCTAAGAGTAAAGTTGAAATGGCACCTCTATCTAAAATAGTTTTGAAGATATTCAAGATTTAAATTTTGCATATTCACCTAATTTGCATAAATTAAAATCCTACAACTTTGGTTCCTCGTTCATTGGATGCGGCTATATCAGAAACCCACAAATTGAAGTTGGAATGGCACCTCTATACGTACAATAGTTTTGAAGTTATTCAAGATTTAAATTGTGCATATTCACCTAGTTTGCATAAATCAAAATCTTGCAGCTTTGGTTCATTATCACTGGATGCCGCTTTGCCACAAACCTACAAATTGAACTTGGAATGGCATCTCCGTAATAGTTTTGGAAATATTCAACTTTAAATTTCCCAATGCCTCTAATCAGCATAACTTGAAGTTCTACAACTTTCATTTACTGTCCATTATATTGGCAGGTGTCATAAACATATATATGCCTATTGAGATTTTGTGTTTATCTGCAATAGCTTGGAAGATATGGAGCTTTCAAAATTTCAGTTGTCCCTAATTTGCATAATTTTAAACATCATGACTATTCCAAACAATATGCACCATTTCACTGGTAGGTCAGTCACCATTGCAAGTTTGGTGGTTTTCGGAATAATAGTGTCCAAGAAAATCTCCACACAAATTTGGGTGCCATGGAAAGAAAGAAAGAAGTAAAGAATCCGAGGAAAAACAATATGTCTGGGTGCCAACCCAGACATAAAGAGAGAGAGAAAGAAAGAAAGAAAGAATAGCTTTGGTCCAAATTAGCTAGTACTGTGAGCTACCGCTGCAACGCAGCGATCGCACCCTCCCCCCCTTCCCCGCTTTCTACTTGGCAACTGGCCTTTGTCCGTTGCTGGGTAGGTCACTCGATCCTCGGCCGCCTCACACGGCTTTGCCATCGGTTTGTTGTGCGTTGTTTTTCTGCAATGGTCCAGTTGTTATACGGAAATTACGTGGGCACTGGGTGTTCTGGTGTCAGACCTTTACCCCCAACAAAGTGTGTTGAAAAGATTCTGTCAAATTTGCCTGGTGGTTCATATTTTCTGGTCTTTTTACCATATTCACCCACTCCCGTCGTTTCTATGTTTCTTTGGAGGAAAACTGTGGAAAGCTACCCCTTGTATCCAGGGGTATTTAGCCAATTTACCCAGTTTTTTTCTTGTGTCTGGCTTACAGTTAAGAACTTTGCAATTGTAGACTGTCATTGTAGCTTGTAAATACTTCCGTAGTACGTTGGAAAATAACGATCAACTTTGCGATGTCATTTTCCTGTACTTTAACTATGGCGCAATATGGCTGCTATATTGAAACGACCTTACCTGCCGCAAGGTGCACTGGGAAATAACCCTGGCGCTTTAGCGGCTACCGACGGTACTAGCTAATTTGGATCTTAGGTATTCTTGGAAAAGCAAAATGTCTGAGTTCACACCCAGACATAATAAACTACCTATTGTGCGTTAATTAAAGCACAAGTTAACCACTTCTGTTGTGATGTATTCGGAAGAGCTTACACAAGTTAACGGTGAAATGTAGATCTTCAAAGGTATGTGGCACTTTGTGAAGGGCTAAGGCTTCTTCAACGTCCTCCGCAAACGAGAAGATCCTGCTGTTGATGTGGGGACCCAGCTCAGTTAATGCCTTGTTGACACCCACCTCTGAAGCGATAGTATTAAGTTATAATAACAATAGCAAACAACAACAACAACAATATTCACTGCCCCATCAATAACTGTTATTTCATGCGGGATGTGGTGTAATTTTATTGCGCCTTCCCATATGAAGGTGTTGTAACTTTGTGACGCACCCTCTCGAATACCAAGACCACCTACTCCCTCTTTTTTGTAATGCTCTCCCCAAACAACAACAATAAGTGAATGAATAAATGAATGTATAAATAAATAAATAAATAAATAAATAAATAAATAAATAAATAAATAAATAAATAAATAGATAGATAGATAGATAGATAGATGGATAGATGGATGGATGGATGGATGGACGAACGAACGAACGAACGAACAAACAAACAAACAAACAAATAAATAAATAAATAAATAAATAAATAAACAAACAAATAAACAAATAAAAAATCTGGTTTCGTTTTGTTTCTTGAAATCTGTCACAAAAAAATAAAACTGAAAACAAGAGTCGTGGCGTTGTGAGTATGCGCAATTATAAGCTCAATAAAGTTGTCCTTTTGTTGTAATGTATTTAGCTGCAGGAACAATAAATTAGACATACAGAGGAAATATGTTGAAATATATTAGGCAACAAGCAGATTCACTCATGCGAATTTAAGCGTATACTGTAGGCCCCGTTAATATATTACTAGTAGTTTTGTCGTTGGCGCGTAGCACTTTAAGAAAACCTTGTATATGGTGTAAGAGATAAGGACGTATGAGAAAAACATCGCCAAATGACATTGTAAAGTACAGTAAAGATTAATGAGATGACGAGAAAATAGATAGCAGATAAAGAAACAAGTGTTACAGGCTTGTTTATAAAATTTCAGTTCCTGAGAGTAAACGTTTTATAAATAAGTTGTCACAAATTCTTGCTTGTAAAATGACTTACAAGCTTTTAACGTCACGTCTTAAAGATGTGACTTGCAAGCAAACGAACAATTTGAACGGGATCCAGATGCCAATTGGCCATATAGCATGCAACTCTTATCATATAAACATAATACTTCAATAGAATAATACATGCTCGAAGATCTGTGCTGGAGTGTTTGAATCCAGATTTATTGACATTGATAAATCAACATAATTTTGCCTATGTATAACTGACAATTGATAATCATAGTAATGATGATAATTTTCATGTCTACAAATGTTCAACTTAGGAAATGTACTCTATATAAAAAGGTTATTTGGAGCTATTCCCGAGTTGACCGTGAAAAAATCGTGGCTCCTGATTGGCTGCCCCCATGGACCCCATGGGATGCACTGTTCATAGACGACGATAAAATTGAAATTTGTAAGAGTTTTACATGCATCTTATGATATATCGCCCGATTGCATTCCTTGCAAGGAAGTAACTGTGAGATCGATTGGAAATACTACTACCGTTCAAGAAATTATGTAGTGGCAAGACTAAGAAAAGCCAAATAAGATCACTTCAATAAAGTGCATTAAATCTTAACCAAAAAACCGACAGAAACTAAAAGATGGTGGCAAACTCGATTGGATGTATGTATGCGGTTGGAGTAAATTCAAACCGATCCCTTGCATAAAACGAATTGAGTCATGTTCCTAAATCCTCTTGATGAAGCAAACGCGCTAAATTACTAATTTTCGTCTCAAAGTGTAACAGATGATCTTCCTGTGACTTCTGTCGGTTTGTCTGACCACGTCGTGAAAACGGACCAAACTTTTGGACACATTTTGATTGGTGACCGTGAAGTCTATGAAGTACTAAGAAGTTGACAGAATGTAAAACGGGCGGACCGAATGGTCTTCGAATGAAGTACTTCGTACGGCTTTTCACTCCTCACATTCATGTATCTATCGCCAGGCTGTTCAATTTGTCCCTCACTACATCTACTTTCCCAAGTCCTTGAGAAGAAGCCAAGGTATGTGCACTATTCAACAAAGACGACCCCCATTGTGCCAAAAACTATAGACCTGACTCTTTACTATATTCATCGTCCAAAGTTTTTGAAATCTATATATTTAAGAGATTGTATAATCACTTCATTTTGAATGACCTTCTCACCCATTGTAAGTCTGGCTTAAAAGAAAACTTGATTTCACGGTTTACAAACTGTTTAACCACAGTTCACACAATCTACCTTCTTTTAAAACGCAATTATAAGGCTTGCTACTTTACACGATTTTTATGTTTTAGTTTTGAATTGCTTGTCGCTCAGTTTTATTTGTCATATATTTATAACATTTGTTTGGATATTGCATATATGTTTACTGGTCCCCAGGGAAGAACGACAGGTGTAGGTCTTGGGATTCTGACCACTCAGAAATCGACGTGGG
>OZ026615.1:22721059-22750059 GCA_964020975.1 Hermodice carunculata | reverse complement strand
TCTGGATTTGGTAAATCTCATATCTTTTAATAACTTATTCCAATTAATATCGGGCCCCACACGTATCAATGATTTGACAAAGAGTCTTCTCGATTTAATTATTACCGATTCACCCCGTTATATCTTGAATTGTGGAATTTTGCCTCCGATCTCTACGTCTGACCATTCGGTTGTATTTTGCACGCTCTCTACTTCTCATCGCATAGACCGCCCCTTCAAACGGAAAATCTGGGATTACAAGAGAGCCGATTTTGTAAACCTAAGTAATGCTGCCCTTAATGCCCCATTTGACACAGGTTTCGAAACTTTTGATGACATTAATGACATGGTGTTTTACTGGACAAATCTCTTCACTGATCTCTGCAATCAATTTATCCCTTCTCGTGATATTCTCTTCAGGCCGAAAGATAAGCCATGGGTCACATGTCAGATAAAAAAATTACTCAGACAAAGGGATCGCGCATGGAGACGTTTCGTGCGACACAGCACCAAAATGCGCCCCTTTACCCTCTCTGAAACTCTTAACATGGAACGACTTTTCACCTTTTACAAGCGCAAACGCAACATAGCTGTCAATACCCTCCGTTGTTCAATGAAATCGTATTTTTCCAAAATTCGCACTGAACTCGACTCAAAAGATATTAATCCCAAGAAATGGTGGAACCTTAGTAAAAGTCTACTTGGCTCCAAGCTTCACCAATCGATACCTCCCCTTCTTGAAAATGATACATTTATTTCTAGTAATGTGGACAAATGTGAAATCTTCAATAAGTATTTTGTCAACCAATGTAAATTACCTCATGAAGATAATCCTATGCCATTGCCTGGGTTCTTCTACCGAACTGAGGCTCGTCTTAACTCTTTTCAAGTTGATGAGAATAGTGTGAAAAAAGTTTTACAATCATTAAGGACTAGCTCCGCAACTGGTCCTGATGGCATTGGAAACATGATTTTGAAGAATACCGCTCCCGGTATCAGCCCTTCCCTCACAAAACTATTTAACCATTCCCTGCGCACTTCCTGCTTTCCGGATTCTTGGAAGAAGTGTAATGTATGTCCAGTGTTCAAAAAGAACGACAAGCAAACAAAAAGCAATTACAGACCCATCTCACTGCTCTGCAATGTCTCTAAAGTATTCGAACGTTTAATTTATAATGTCTTGTATAAGTACTTCATGCGTTATGAACTATTGACCTCTAGAAATTCCGGGTTTCGGTCAAACGACTCAACAATAAATCAACTTATCAAAATCTTTCGTGACATATATAATGGCCTTGAACTGCAAAAGGAAGCCAGGATGGTTTCCTTGATATCAGCAAAGCGTTCGACCGTGTCTGGCACGTAGGTCTACTTTTTAAATTAAGGCAGCTCGGTATCGAGGAGCCGCTCCTGAAACTTATCAGTAGCTATCTAACCAATCGTCACCAGTGTTTAGTGATCGGGGGCCAAACGTCATCTATGCTTCCTATTGAGGCAGGGGTGCCCCAGAATTCTATCCTGGGGCCTCTACTGTTCCTAGTTTTTATAAATGATATTACTGATGGCATCTCTTGTGACATCAAACTGTTCGCTGATAACACCAGCATATTAGAGATCATATTCGACCCTGTCACTTCTGGTAGGCGTATAAATACTGACCTTGAAAGAATCTTTGTTTGGGGCAAACAGTGGAAAGTTACATTTAATGCAACTAAGTCTCTAGCCCTCTTGTTTTCAGCTAAACACAACAAACCTGATCATCCACGTTTATTTCTTGGCGAATCTAGAATCCCGGAAGGTTTAAATCATACCCATCTGGGAATTACCCTTTCTCATAATTTGAAATGGAATGCTCACATTACTAGAATCATTGACAAAGCGAGGAAACGCCTAACTTTATTTTTTAGACTTAAATACAGGTTATCGCGTAACACCTTAGCCAGACTATATAAAGCCATGATACGCCCTATCATGGAATATGGATGCGTCATATTTGATAATTGCACGAAGGACCTGACAAATTCACTTAAATCTGTTCAGTATGAAGCGGCACGCATCTGTTTGGGTGCACTTAAACGTACTCCTCGTCATTTACTTCTTAATGAATTAGGTTAGCCAACTTTGGCCAGAAGGCGCCAATACTATAAACTGATTCTGTTTTACAAAATGGTTAACAGGCTGACCCCCGCTTATCTTTCGGATCTGGTCCCACTTGATGCCGTTCATCCAACCTTCCATCTTCGCAACCGCTGGAGTTTGAGACAAATAAAGTTTACATCCAACCGTTTTGGTAATTCATTCATTCCCTCTGCTATTAAACTTTGGAACGACCCTCCGGACGATAATAGGCAACCTACTTCACTTGCTCAATTCAAATCTAAACTAAAAAGTACTCTTTTGTCCGTTGATTCTGTCCCAGGTCGCTACTCTCACGGCAAAAGATTTCCTAATATTATACATACACAACTACGTCTGGATTGTTGTCGTCTTAACTCTCATCTTCATAGACTAAATATTCTTCCGTCTGCTGCATGTAACTGCTCATATCCCAATGAGAGTACATACCATTTTTCCTCGAATGCCCCCTGTTTTCATACCATAGAGTATCCTTGTTGCGAACGGTATGCAATATTTTAGCACCGGGAGTCAATCCAAACCTAGTTGTTCACTTAGCAGGTGATATAGTGCTTACCTATCTGACACATGGTAGTGAAAATCTTTCGTCAAGTGACAACTTAGATATTTTTGATTCTGTCCAAAACTTTATTATAGATACAAGACGGTTCATACCTTGAGTTGGTACGAGATGAATATTATGTTAGTATACTGACCAATTTATTTGTCCTCGGATGTCGCTTTGTCCTGTGTGTTTTGTACATATGATTGTGTGTCTCTCTGTGTCTGGAGAGCCATTCATTTAGTATTGTTGTACTACTTGGCAATCCAGGTGAAATAAATATGTTTAAAATGAAAAAAAAATAAAAACTGGGTGTACCAGAATAAAGATATTCTATCATCATCATCATCATCATCATCATCATCATCATCATCATCATCATCATCATCATCATCATCATCATCATCATCATCATCATCATCATCATCATCATCATCATCATCATCACTACTCTCCAGGCTGTGATTGCAATTTTCGGTCTGAAACAGTGACTCATTTTTTGCTGCAGTGTCCAGTTTTTAACGAACATAGACAGATACTCTTGACAAAGGTCAGTGAAATTCTTCTATTAAATGATACAGTACCAGCTGTTTCGCTTAATAACTTACAGCAGTCTGAGAACATTAACTTACTACTATATGGTACTCCATCCGCTACATATGCTATGTTCTATAATAGATACAAGAGCAAACTAGAAAAATTTGATTTGCTTGTCAGCAAATCGGCCTGCGTGCCCAGAAAACTTATTAAGATATTACCCATTCAGCATTTCTTTAAATCCTGCAACAATATAGTTTTCATGCGGCTATATCGAAAAGCTATTAATTAAAATTAGAAAGGCACCTCAATCTATTACAGTTTTGAACTTATTCAAAGATTTAAATTTTGTATATTTGCCTAATTTGCATAAATCCAACTGCGACAACTTTGATTCATAGTTCATTGGATGCAACTATTCTACAAATTTCTCAACTGTAACCTGAATGACACCTCAGTCTATAATAGTTTTGAATTTATTTATTTATTTATTTATTTATTTATTTATTTATTTATTTATTTATTTATTTGTATAAATTAGAATTCTACAACTTTGGTTCGTGTTTCATTGGGTGCGGCTATGTCACAAACCTACAAACTGAAGTTGAAATGACACCTCTATCTCTACTAGTTTGAAAGTTATTCAAGAATTTAATCTTGTGTATTCACCTAATTTGCATAAATAAAAATACTGCAACTTTGGTGCATGATTCATTGGATGCAGCTTTGTCACAAACCCATACACTGAAGTTGGATTGGCACCTCTTTTTATAATAGTTTTGGAGATATTCAACTGTTAAATGTTTCAAGTGCTGCTAATCAGCATAATTTCAAATGCTACAGTTTTTGTTCATTGCCATTATGTTGACATGTGTCACAAATCTATATGTACTACTTTAAATTGTTTGTCTATCTGTAATAGGTTGCAAAATACGGAGCTTTTAAAATTTTGATAGCCCCAATTTGCATAACGTTTAACTTGACGATTAAATATGATGCTAAACTCATTTATACTATGAAGTAAAAATTACTGCATCAACACCAGATACCCATGCTTTGGGATGCTTTTCAAAAGTCATTGTGCGAAGATTCCTATATAAGCGACTGGTTGAAGTTTAAGGCAGGCCATCTTTCGCGGCTGCTGATGGGCTGCACCGGCAGCATACGGTGCACGCTAAAACAGTAAGTGTAAACTCAAAACGACCTGAATTTGAAATCATATGCCTACGTGCAGCAGACTTGTAGTTTTATTCTATTTAGTGGTTTATAACAAGGCCTGGGAGCCGTGACGGTAAATATTCGCATTGAAAAGCATTTGCAAGGCCGATGGATGCCAAATGGATTAATAATGACAACTGTAGCATGCCGCAAACTTCAAAAGCTAGGGGAATACACAAGCACTTGACTACAGCTTGAATAGACACATAAGCCACAAATCGGGAGGTTCTACTGTTTTGCTAGTCTTAGCTTGCAGCGTAACCGCGTGAGATGGCCTGCCTTCTTGGTTTAAAAATTATGTTTATTGAAAAAAACAAAACAAAAACAAAAAACAAAAAAACACCCCCCCCAAAACAAACAAAACAAAAACAAAAACACCCCCCCCCCAAAAAAAAACAAGGGTGTAACCCTATATGAATCTCTTTCCCACATAAAATAGGAGAAAATAAAGCTCTGTAGGGCAAAGCAGGGCAGACGTCACTGAACGAAGACAAGAACATACAAAGCAACAAATCACCAATAGAATAAATGGCCTGTCGCCTTGTTATAGGCTATAATCTGGCAGTAATCAGAAACCTTTAACTTCAATCAGTCACTTATATAGGATTTTTCGCAAAAAGGCTTTTGTAAAGCATCCCTTACCAATCTAAACTCCCCAAGGCCAGCTTTGGTCATCTTCCGTGGCTGCCACGACATGATCAGTGTGAGTACGGAGACGAATATTTTTTAAGATTTGCAAAAACAAAAAACAAAAGACAAAAAAAAAACAAACAAACAAACAAACAAACAAAAAAAAAAAAAAAAAAAAACAAACAAAAAAAAGAACAAAAATAATCATAATAAATCCATAGATCACTGGAACGTGACCATTTGAACAAACTTGGTGAGATCCACCCAAGGTAGATTGCCAGCAAGTTTGAAGTGAATCTGGTTGACGGTTTTACAGAAGTCGAAAATGTGTATAAGCATTACAATGTCCATTGACGTACATAGTAATCAATAGGAAAGGTGCATTTACCGATAAATACCATAATTGAAAAAATCGACAAAAATCAGGAATCCACAGCAGTGCCACCTAGTGAAAAATTTTGTTTGACCCTTCAGGAAGAAACATATTCTCCAAGTTTCAGTTTAATCTGACTGACGGTTCTGGAGAATCCAAAAATAGCACGAACACACCAAAAAATCATTCAAGAGATAGCAAAAAATTGCACCGCCACCTGGTGAACAAATCGATAGCTAGGAGTGCCTAGAAGTGTTCCTGTGGGATACCAAAGCAATTGGCCAAGCGATTTCGGAGAAGATTTTTTAAGATTTGCCCCCAAAAGAACAAGAAAATTCAATTAAAAAAAAAACAACAAAAAATCACTGGAACGTAACCATTTGAACAACCCTGGTAGAGACCCATTCAAGGTACATATCTACAAAGTTTGAAGAGGATCCGCCCAAAGGTTTTGGAGAAGTCGAAAATGAGAATTGTGAATGGACGACGGACGGACGGCTGAGCCTCTTAAAAGTTCAGGTGAGTGACAAGTCAGCTGAACTAAAAATGGCGTACCAAATGCGTTATAACCGGTCAAGATATATATCAATCATGACTATCTATCATATCTCACCTGGGCTGGCTGAATTCAGCTCCCTTTTACTGCATTTGTGCACTTACTTTGTGTGAAGTCCTCGGTGTTGATTAAGTTTCTTTTTTTGAATATGAAAGTGGGAATCGCTTGATTTTTACATTAGTTTGTTATGATGCTCTGTACCCTTGTATAAATGAATATTGAAACTGAATATGTGATGTAAAAAGTTAAGGGTCACATACACCCCCAGTGGCTTTAGTGAAAATGAAAAATGAAAAATGAAGAGAAAATAGATGCAAGTACGAAAACAAACCTTTACTAGATATGATGATAAAGAAGGAACCACCGGGCAGGAGACACGACTGATAATAAAATTTGATAGCAGATGTGACATCCTTAATGTAATAGAAAACATTTATAGCGTGTATCAGGTCGTATTGTTTCATCTTATTTCCTTGTAAGGCGAATCTTTGAAAATGCTCAGAAGTCGTGTTGATCGTGTCCAGATGAAGATTGCAGTTCAGCGGCATCGCTGATATAGTCTCGGCTGCTTGGGATATAAAAGCCTCCATAGGGTCCAGACAGGTGTAGTGTACGCGTGGAAAACATTTGTCCAGCACACGGAGAATAACACAATCTTTGTCACCTGGCAATGAAACAGAAAACACCCATATATATCATGTGACCTGCCAGTGAAAAAAAACAAAACAAAACAAAGAACAAAATAAAAAACAAACAACACAGAAACAAAAAACAAGCAAACAAACAAACGAACAAAAATGAATAAAAACCAAAACCAAAACCAAAACCAAAAAAAAAAAAAAAAAAAAAAAAAAATGTATTATGTCACCTGCCAGTGAAAGCCAATTTATAATGATCACTGGCCGTACCACACGTGCCTTAATGGATGCACTACCTCCTGATAAGGGCCTGAGGCGAGACAATCCTGAGCCCTCGCCCAGCCACGAGCCCAGCCCTGTTCCCCTTCCACAGTAGTCCAGAGTCACCCCTTACACTCGTCACATTTTTCTGTTCTATCCATGGCAAAACACCGTCTATTTCTCAGGTGTGCACGTTCAGTCTGAATGATGTTGTCTTTCCTTTGTTTGCAGACAATGACATATTCAAAGTGTCGATTTGCTTTATAAAAGTAGTTTGATATGTTTATGTAATGTGGGCTACACTTTTAAGTGGGCCTACCAACAAAGGAACATCATACATGCATTCGCTTTATTCCGTGATGATGATGATGATGATGATGATGATGATGATGATGATGATGATGATGATGATGATGATGATGATCATGATGATGATGATATTTTTTAAAAACCCCGACAAGCGAGGAAAGTACAATACATCATCTAGGTACGTTTGTATTGGAAATACAAACACGGTGCCGCCAGATAATATGACTTGCCCGGGGATTATTGGCACCGAAACAAGACTTGCGCGGGTTCCTCGCTGATGACCCGATTTTTTTTATAAAGGCTAATATGTATATGACGGCTGCTAAAGCCTATCATGATGTAGAATTATGCAGCTTTTAAGTGAATGGTAAGGAATAGGAATTTGCTTTTGTAACATCGGACTTGATAATGATCAAACGGTGCTAGGGCTTACAGATTTGAGTTTGTTAAGTTTCTCTTTATATTAAATAGCTCTGATGTTAAATCTGGGCGTGCTGAGATGTGCATGCCAAAAGTCGGTGCAATATAATTACATGTACATTCCTTATTTGTCACCTACTCAAACAGGGAAGCCGGTCGCAGTCCTCATGACGTTCCAGCCTCCCGTTCTCGGGTCAATAAACAAACAGTAATCAGTGATAAACAAAAACCATGACAATGAAAATTATTTCGGGGATTTAATACATATAATTGGAATCGCAAACAAAACATGAGATACCGTATTGGTGAGCATGGTGAATTATAACCTTCAGGCTCCGCCTCAGTGGTTATCAAGGTATTCACCCGTCATCCATACGATATTTCACACATGAAACCTCCAAAAGTGCAGTTTTTACTGCTCTTCTACATAACTGACCCTCTTTCCCATAGCCTTATCTTCTTATTATTGTTCATATATTGTTCTTTCTTTGTTATGTCTGTGTGCCAACACAAACATTCTTTCTTTCTTTTCTTCTTCTTTACCAGCGATTTTTTTTGCTTGAACACTTAAAAATAGAAACTCCAAACTTGCTCCAATTATTGATCCACACATGAAGTCAGGCTTTTTTTTATAAAGAGGAATGACCATTTGAACATTCTGCAAAATAGAGCCTTTTGAATCTTCATATCCCACAAAAATGGGTTTGGTAGCTAGCTAGGGACACCTGTTGGCAAAAAAGTTCAGTTCATTTTGTTTTAATTTATCTATTTTTTATGTTTATGCCTGCATAACGCAGGCCATACAAACATCTCAACATCCATGTATCTCAACATTTCCTAAGAAGTTTAGGAAGATAGATGACAAATTCAAACTAGAGAATAAGATTTGCTTCAAAGAAAATCTTTGCCAACAAATGAATGTTGTTGCCTTGTACATTTGAAATTGGAAAAGCAATTTCAGAAAAAAATATAGCAAAATAAGGCTCTTGGCTTGAAAACATCTGAAAGCAGAAAAGAAATGCCAGACAGAGCGACAGAATCCTTGATACAACAGACTGCAACGCGTTAGCAAATACACAAGATTTTGGTCATATAGTGAGAAACTCTAGCTATTACGTTTTAATTACAACTTCGATTCATTTATGGATCACTGTTGACACTACAGCATGGACTGATGACAAAATGGTGATTCTATATGATAGCTTAAAACTGTTATATCTGACATGAGTGCGAACAACAAATCCTTGTGATATACATATACATTCACTGCTAATGTCATGACAGACCATGGCCTGTTGTATGTCTGGTCTATCACAACTATATACACACAAGTCTGCAACTGTTGCTCCTAATCTGCATCATTTTAACTTCGCTGATAGGGTCACACACTGTTCAGATATTCTGGCTTTTGTGGTGTCTTGAGAGGTTATCTGTGGACAAAATTGATCACGGAGAACCGAGGATGTGAAATTGAAATGGCACATCTGCACATACTAGTTTTGAAAGTAGATATTTAAACATTTGAAAATTATTTTTTTCAAGTCCACCTATTAGGTATAAATTCAAATTTTACAACTTTTGTTCACGGTTCACTTGATGTGCCTACAGCTCAAACCTATGGAATGAAGTTGGATTGATACCTCTATCTATAATAATTTTGAAGATAGTGAACATTTAAACTTTTCAAGTGCACCTTTTAACCAAAATGTAAAATTATACACTTTTGGTTGTGGTTTATTGCATGCGCTTAGAGCACAAACCAAATGATTAAAGTTGGGATGGTGCCTCTACCTATAATAGGTTTGAAGATATTCAAAGTTTAAATTTTCAAACGACCCTAATTTGCCGTAGTTTTCAAAACTGTTACCCATCTTCATAAAAAGCCATGTGTGGAAATAATTCATGTCTGGTTTGGAGTATCTGCATATAAATAATCTTTTGATGGTGCACGAATGGTACACAATAATTAGCCAATGACAGCCAGTCAAGTTCACTGGAATCACTATGTCATTCACCAGACAAAAAAAGTACTGCCTTCAGATTAGCCACACATAGTTTGCCACAAAATACTATATACAATATTTGGAAAACAAACTATAGTGTACTGTCAAAATAATTGTAAAAAAAAAAAAAAAATCCAGTCAAGTCAGCTGAAATAGCTTGCATCCATATATGTGTACCTCTCTGATCATGCCCAAAAAATACAACTGTACATTGAAAGTATACATAAGTTGCGTAACCTTTATGCGTGCTAATTCATCAGCGAGGGAACATTCTAGAAAACAGGTTTATGGTTGAGCTTGAGCATAGCTTGGGTACTGAAAAACTTTGCATCACATGTATTCTATACATAGTTTCATCCCATCCCCCACTCAAACAAGTCTACTGACACACTAAATTCCGTAAAGCTGTAAAACCCAACAATCTTAAACTGCTTCCTCACACAAAGTAGAAGGAAGTGTTCATGTAATCTCCCTTGCAACTGGTATGACCCCTCCTTACTGGGGCCAGAAGGTGTGTGTGTGTGTGTGACTCATGCATAACTGGTAGTAGATAGTTAGTTGAGTTATTCCTGGTCTGATCCAGAAGTTGCCACAAAAATAATTCAACCATGCTTTTTTGTGATTCTTTATTTCGTACTTCAGGCCATAGGCCCATGGTACATACATGCATATATTAATTAAGTACTGGTTCTGGTACATACAAACATTGGTTAACTACTGGTTCATGGTACACTGCATACATTCAACCAAATGTTGGCTAATTATAGTCATAAAATTTTTCATAGAGGATTACAGTGTTGAAATCGATGCGCATACTAAATACAGTGATCCTTGTCATGGGAGACCACCCCTAGGGCAGATCAAAATGTGGTCACACAAAACAGGTGGTCTTTTAACAGAGGCACAATAACATGAGAAAGATAGAACAGTGTTCGAAGGCAGTGGTCTCAAAAAGACTTGTGGCTTCTCACTGGAGGGGTCTCCCAAGACAGGTATCACTGTATTACACTGGAGTCAGCACACAAGAGATAGCAGTAAGCTATCTGTTAACATGAAAGATTGAAGAATAGACACACCTAAACCATCTATTATGGCTTCGTTCTGTGTGGACATAAGTTCGTTAAATTTATCCTTACTCAGATTTCTCCAATACTGTTCAGGAACCCATTTACATCTTAACACCTTATAACTTGTACACACCAGTACCATGTGGTACTCGTCTTCTATAATGTTATGATTCATAACTGGCATAATCCTTGTTCTATAGTTGATATACTTTAAGTCAGACAAGTCATGTCACACAAGTAGTGCTCCACGAAGGTTGTGGACGATCCACAGTGGTAGGCCCGCAGAATGTTGACAACTGTAATGTTCCACAGGGCATGACAGGAAGCATTGATAGCTAGCACCTCGTGAGCTCTGGCTGAAACAAACTACAAGGCACCAGGCCTTTCCAGCGAGATCTCATAGGCCTTGAGGATCGTCTGCTTAATTCACAATGAAATTGTGTTTCTGCAAACTTGCACCCTATGTGGGTTAGTCAGTGGTAGAAGGGTTTCAGACCCCATCCTCTGAGTCTGTTCAAGAGGGAAGGGCACCAGCAAAGAGCTGTCACTGGGCACAGGGCTCTGTCCTTGGGAGGAAAAGCAACATCCATAGCATGGAGAGTAAAACCCTTGAAGGTCGTTGCCATATCTCAAGCCACTTGGTTCTTTGCAAGGAAGTTCAAGTGCATGAGGCCTCAGAGTCACCTGGGAGGGGTGAAGTGACCATAGTTGATCATTAGCTAGAGTGTTGATCTCACTTCTCCTAGCCCCGGAAGCAAGTGTTAATAGAAAACAAGTTTGCCAAGTGCAGTGCTTGAAAGAAACCCGCTCAGGGTCCTCAATACAGTCAAATAGCCACTTCTTCAATATGAATAAAACCAGGGGTAGATCCCAACTCATGTCACTAATCCGTCAGTGTAGAAGGACATAATGAGCGCTGACAGATAAGGAATCCCAATGCGAACATCTAGGATATTGGCAAGGGTTGAGGAGATGGCTGATCGGAACCTCTCCACTGTTCTCAAGCTCTTGCCTATGACTTCCCATTGATACAACAGGAAGTTGGCAATGTCCGCCACATGCAGAGACCAAGGGTGAATTCCCTTACTGATGCACCAGTCGAAAAACACCTTTCATCAAGCCAAGCAAATAGTTAGAGAAGAAGATCGAAGCCTTCCTCTGGCAATTCTATCTGAGACCAATTCCAAGCCATGCCAATAATTATAGCCAAGGCCAACACTTAGCTCCAGGGCCGCCAGGGGGTGACCAGGAAGATTGCAATAATGGGACCGAACCTTGCACAGTACCCTCAGAAGGATCTGGCAGGGTGGAAAGATGTACGCCCACAAGTTGTTTCAGTCCATGGCTACAGCGTCCACCACCAGAGCTTGGGAGTCTGGGACAGGCGAGATGTAAACCATTAGTTTCGCATTCTCGCAAGTTGCGAACAGATACACATGTGGAGTTCCCCATCTGGCCAACATGGCCTGAACAAACCTGAGGTGGAGCGACCACTCTGTCCCTACTGACTGACCCTTTCTGAAGAGTTGGTGGTCGAGAGGTGACGTTAAATTAATGCATTTTTGCCATATACACTATGCATAAAGGTATTCTTCCACACTCCCCCAGAGCTGCTGGGTCATGGATATGAGATGATAGATAGAGCAAACACTTACAATACTTAGTTTTTCAGGTCTCTATTACTTTACAATATTCAAAGCCCCATATTTCTGCACCATAAGTTACAATCGGTACAACCATTTGGTCAAACACCTTAAGCAATGGCTTTATAGCTGAATTTACAATCTTGGGGTGCACATGTTTGATTAGATTAACAGCCTTATTTACCTGTGCTACTAATTATTTTTTGGGAGAACAGGACCAACTAAGTTTGGATGAGAAGATAAGACCTAGATATTCAAAATATGTTGTAGTATCAACCTTGTGTGCCTGAAAAACCCACTTCTTTTCCTTTTTAAGCCCCCCCCCCCCCATTTCTAAATACAGTAATGTTGGTCTTGGTTAAACTTATTTTAAGTCCCCACTTATGGCAAAATTCACTTAGCCTTTTGTACCCTGGGATCCTGGGAGGTAACCATATTTCCACATATCCATTTGGCATATGTATATGTAATTTATGATTTGCTTCTGGAAATGACTTAAAACATGTAATATTATATATTTTTGCAATCCTCTGACTACAAACAACATCATTATGTACATAATATAATTCCGTATTTTTCAATCTTATGCAAGCTAATTGGCATGTATATTTGGTATTCATATTGGCTGCAATGTAATTTTTGAAGAAAAAAAAATCACATTTTTGAAGAAATTTTACATTTATGGCTTCTAGGTTTTATAAATAAGTTAAAATATTAATGAGATAGGACCAGATAATAAAGGCAGAGGTCTTGAGCTACATTTTGATATATGTTATGTCACCAGTTGCATGTCATACACATGTATATCATAATCATGACACTGATAAACAACCTTAGGCATGCAAAGCTATAAGCGCCATGTTGGATAAAGATGAAAAGCACATGACCTTTGACCCCCGTTTTAAGGTCATTTGCCACCTGCTGCTATCTACCCGCTCCTTAGGGCATAAAACAAGACATACTTATCCACTAACTTAATTATTATACCGTGATATATCATAGCAATACCAACCTAATGAAATTTATTTTTCCAATTTTGACCACCAGGATCGCGCGACGAGAATGAACGGTATTTCGTGGGAAGTGGGACACCACTACTGGCAGGTCATAGACAACCATATTAAAGTGTACAGACGTGAAGAAAGTGGGGAATATTGAAAGAGTGATTTTGATTAAGTTAAAGCTGTACTGTGCCTGAAATATGCCTGTGTATAATTGCAAGGTACCAGGCTGTAGTGCTGATACGTGCAAATTGTCGAATCTTGACAAATATCCATGAATGTGTAGGGTTGTGTTCCACAATTTCACAGTTAAGCCTCTGCTGTGGTCACGATGGCATGTCCATAGCATGTCCCTCTTGGTAACAGCAGACCTGTGTAACTATGAATTCCGTCATGTGTACAATCGTCACAATAAGGTGACAAAAGGGAGAACTAAGAGTTCGTTAGGCTCCTATATATTTCGTGCTGTTCAGCTTTTATTATGTTAATTATATGCAAATTACGCATGTGTGGGCCGAAATTTCGGTCTACCTTGTTCATAAGGTTAATACAATCAACATCTTCTGCATTTCCCATACAGTGTCTTCACACATGGTGCCAAAGGTTGCAGGTTCGAGTCCCGCTCGTTCCGAACATAAAATATATATTTTTGGCATTTCCTTAATGCTGGTGGATTTAAGTCCCCGATTCTGGAAATAAATGCCGACTCAGTAAACATACTGCATAACCGTGTTGATATGGCACTCGCACATAACTACCTCCATTGAACCATTCTTTTTAGGAATGGGGATTTGGTCAAGTGGATATGTGCGTTTCTCATTTCAGCTAGGCGACTGGTGCCAAAGGTTGCAGGTTCGAGTCTCGCTCGTTCCGAACATAAAATATATATTTTCGGCATTTCCTTAATGCTGGTGGATTTAAGTCTTCGATTCTGGAAATAAATGCCGACTCAGTAAATATACTGCATAACCGTGTTGATATGGCACTCGCACATAACTACCTCCATTGAACCATTCTTTTTAGGAATGGGGATTTGGTCGAGTGGATATGTGCGTTTCTCATTTCAGCTAGACGACTGGCGCCAAAGGTTGCAGGTTTGAGTCCCTCTCGTTCTGAACATAAAATATATACCCCATATACTCTTTTCCAGTTGCGTCTTAATTAACTGATCGAGATATAAAGAAAACAAAAAAATGGACTTAGTAAACATCCTTGCCTGGCACCAACCTTACATTTGAAAAAGTCTGCAAGACCCTCCAGAGCCTGTGAACGTGACACAAAATGTGAGTACATAGACTGAATTGCCTTTAATATTTTACCATGCATACCTAGTTGTGTTAATCTGTACCATAATAATGAGTGTGGTATAGTATCAAAAGCTTTACTTAAGTCAATGAATATACAATACATTCTCCCCTCCTCTTAGATAAATATATTTCAGCCATAGAATACAACTTAAAAATTTGATCTACTGTACCTCTTCCTTTCCTAAATCCACCTTGTTCTTCATGCCTTTTGTTGTTATCATCAGTCCATGAAGTCAATCTTTTACTCATTATGTAGGTGGAAAGTTGGAAACCCTACTAACATCTTATTGAAAAGCTTAACAAATAATGGAGTTGATTTTGTTTTCGATTCTTTAACCAGTTCTATCGGTATATCATATATGTTTCAGATGCCTTGCCCATTCAACCATGTCAACCATGGAGTCACTGGTGGCACCGGTGGTCAGGCTTCAAGATTCCTTGGAACTTGGGAACCATCTTGCAGCTCTCTGTCTGGCCTGCATATCTCTATGCCACTTGAGAAGTATGGGAGTACACTGGGTGTTTGCTGTGTAGATGGTGAAGACACAGGAGGCTTTTGATAACCCATCTTGTTCCCGCTTGCTACACGGTGTGAAGTGCTGTGTAGCTGTAGCATATATTTTGAAAATTTTCCATTGTTGTCAAAATATGAGAAGGAAATTGGTTATTTCAATGTCCAAGGCTAATATGCCAATTTGTGCCTTGGGGACATTTCTAAGTGTGACTTTTCATCCACACAGCAGGACATAGTACAGCCTACGTGTATGACTGGCCCCTCTCTGTTGTCAGCCACCATACAGGCTGTGGGTGTATAAAGGGGGGTAAGGGGGGGGGGGTCAGTACGTTGGTACAGGTAATTATTTTTCTAGTGTAGCAGTACGGAAAATAAAAATCTTTCAAAATTTTGGATAGTACGAAATACATAAAATAAGAGGGCTTCCAGTACGGCAGTACGGTAAATAAAAAGCCCCAGTATGCCAGTACGGGAAACCCCTTTCCCACCCTCTGTATAGGGACATTAACATGCACTTGCTCCTTTAGTTGCATGTTTTGTTTTTCATACATATGAACTTTCATGCTGAGGTCAACACTTCAAAGAGAACTAATGACTTTTCCAGGTCTTGGCTTGCTGTCCACATACTTGTTACTCAGCAGCCTTTCCATACCCTATGCTGCACTTTTGAGTCACCAGATATCACTAGCTACCACATCAGCCCAGTGTCTTGCTCAGCAAGCTTGTCACACTCTGAACTAAGCTGTTTTTGGCAACAGATGTCGCCAGCTACCAGACCCATGCTTTGTGGGCTGTGAGTATTCAAATGGCCCTAATTTGCATAATTTTCAAGATGTGCAACCCTCTTTGTAAGAGAGTTGGACTCCATGCATGGATCTATAGTTTTACCAAGTTTGAAGTTTCTTAATGTTATATTGCCAAAAAAAGCAAAAAAACAAAAACAAAAACAAAAAAACACACAAAAAAAACAAAGAACAAAAAACAAAAAACAAAACAAAACAAAAAAACAACAACAAAAACAAAAAACAAAAAACAAAACAAAAAAAAAAAAAAAACAAAAAAAAAAAAAAAAAACAAAAAAAAAAAAAAAAAAACAAAACAAAGCAAAAACAAAAAACAAAAAAAACAAACATAATAAAAAAAAAAAAACTGTCGGACAAAATTGCTGGTAAATAAAAAGAATCGGAAGAAGAAAGAAATAAAGAAACCCGACAAAAATCGAATGGCTGTGATGGCTCACAGACATAATTCATTGCACCTAGGCTTGCATTTTTCCCTACAAAGAGTATGTTTGGTCCAATTTTGCAGTTTACTTACCCATACCCGAACCTATGGACAAAGTAGAGAAAGGCGGCCCTGATCCTCTTGCCTGGTCAGTTTTGTCTTTCAGGATAACTTCCAGTCGCTTTTGAATCCAATCTTGAATGCCCATCTCTCCAGAAAACTTATTCTTATAAATTTTGTATGCTTCCACATACTTTTCTTGCCCTTTTTCCTGGGTGTGTTGGTGCATATCCCCCATGATTTTATCCCAGATTTTGGTTAGTTTGCAATCCTTATTGCATTCAGGTTTCCTCTGATGAACGGATCTGTGAGGTGGACCAAGGATTGTTAGACATGATGAATTGTTACATCAATCACTCTGAAAGTACGAGTAAGTGACTGATATTTGCACGGCGTGGTTCATAAGCTGATACCTACAGAGGAAAAATCTTCAGCCTTTTTTTGGGGGGGGGGGGTTACAAATCATACGTGCAAAACCACGCACTCATGGGTGTGTATGAGTCAGTCTTGCCATTTATGCAACAGGGTATATTTCCCGTTTTTGTTTTTGTTTGTTTTTTTTTGAGAGAGAGAATGTAGCTTTGAACAACAACTGTTTTGAAGACACAAATATGCATAATGACTGAGAGCATATAACACTCAGTATCACATATATGTATTAAATTATAAACATATATATTTGTACACATATCAACCCACCTTGAATGCGTTGTGTATTTTCATCTTACATGTGTATCATTTAACATGTAATCCAGTTGATGCCTGCTATTGAACTCAGGAAGAAAGGTTTCTTTAGAAATATGCTGGACAATTTGTCATTTCATAATTTGTAGTGACATTCGAAGCTGCAGCTATATTATCTTGTTTTGGTGATCTTAATTGTTTACTTATAGCTCCCTCACGGAGGTTGAATTTACCATTGCTGCTTTTTTCTTCTTTTTGGTTTGGTTTTGTTTACTTCATTTATATTTTTTTTTTTCTTTTCGAATTGTGCAAATGTCTTCCTGACTTACGCGCTCACGTCAGAGGGCAATAATCAAAATGAGGTAATATTAATGAGTTAAATAGAAGCATTAGGATATCCTTTGAACGTATATGTTTTAGTTTACTTGTAATTCCTGGTCTTTTGGGGGTAATTTTGGGAGAATACCATGTTTGTCTAGGCTTCCACCCAAGATGTCAAACTTGTCAAAGAAGTTAATTTGACTGGATCTATTTTCAAAGAAGCTTTCCTACTTGGTGAGTGAAAACATCCCAATTTTCTTACCGGCATATACTTTTGCCATAACAAGGTTAGCAAAAGCCGTTTTAGACAAACGCAGCGATTTCTTTCTTTCTTTCTTTCTTTCTTTCTTTCTTTCTTTCTTTCTTTCTTTCTTTCTTTCTTTCTTTCTTTCTTTTTTGGAGGGAGATATGTTGTTTCATGATGATGAAGCCTTTATCCCATATTTATCTCAAGTTTGACAAGTTTGACAATTTTTATTAGCAGACCATAATCAGATAAAAATCTGTTGACTCATGGGTGCTCAATAAGATAAAAAGTCAACAAATACATAGATACATATAAAATAGATAATATAATAAAATAGAATAGGCATAAGAAGAAAAGAGGTGGACTGTGATAAGAATCACTCCATAGGGTCCACAGTTAAAGATGTGAAGAGTTACGTTCTTTTTAAAACTATAAAGACTGCTCACATCGCGGACATGTTGGGGAATGGCATTCCAGATTGAAGCACCAATAGCTGTAAGGGAATGTTTGTGCGATCTTGTTCTATGAAAATTTCCTAAACTGGAGGATCTAGTATTATATGTATGAATTTCAGTTAAAGGGGTAAAGAAATTGCCTAAAGTGGGGGAGTCCTATTGTTGGTAATTTTCCAAAGAAGAATGCTCAGGTTATAATGAAATCTCTGTTTAATACTCATCCATTTAAAGGTGTCCAGCATGTCCACGATGTGAGTTCTGGGATGACACCCCAAGACAATTCTCATAGCACGATTCTGGATACGCTGAAGTTTGCCTAAATCTTTTTTACAGAGAGAGTTGGCCCAAACAGTGCTACAATAGTCAATATGAGGAAGTATTAGTGTATTATAGAGTGTTATCTTTGCACTGGCAGGTAGAAATTTAGCAGCTCTGGAGAAAAATGCCCAGAGCTCTATTTAGTTTTCCCACAAGCATCTTAAAATGTTCGGCAAACTTCATTTCGTCATCCAGAACCACACCGAGATATTTGAGATTCTGTACTTGTTCAATTTCTTGATCGTCAAAGATAAGACCAAGTTTGTTTTGGATGTGTTCTCGGATGTATCGCCTAAATTGTACATAGTGCTAATCTGAAGGCTCTGTTTGCTTTTTTTATTTTTGTCGCACTGAGTTTTTAGTTTCATGTTTTGAGATATCTCGTTTTGGTATGTGAACAAACACACAAAAGGATGTGAATGATTTTATAATGTTTCATTTGTTTGGTGCTGTTCCATTGCATCTCAACTTCAGAGAAAGCAGAATGTCCGACACAGGTCGATCTAGACCCACGGATGATGACATTCATTATGAGCTTCTATGTGCATACACCTGGAACTAATATCCTTTTCGAATTATATATTATAATTGTGTATCTTTTGTTGTTAAAGTTATGATAAGTTTTCATATTTTTAGTTTATAATCCCTGTCCGAAATCGGCAACTGAGAAATACCAATGATAATTCAATGAGCATGAAAGACAGTCACAGCTAATATTATATTAAGTAGCAAGTTCTTCAAAAGGCAAAGTATGAACAAAAGAGAAAGAAAGAAAGAAAGAAAGACAGAAAGAAAAAAGAAAGAAAGAAAGAAAGAAAGAAAGAAAGAAAGAAAGAAAGAAAGAAAGAAAGAAAATGTGTACAGGGGTGCCATCTAACAGTGATTTTGAAAACTAATAAAAATGATAATAGCGGGTGCACTATTTTACCTTTTCTGAAACAGACGATCACACTTGGCAGCTCACACTTGCAGCCGACAAACGTCTTATTTTGGTCTTCATCAGGGTCTGCGTTGTGGGTTTTGCGCCATGGAACAGCTGAAAGAACGATAGGTAGAGATTGAATTGACTTTAAATAAATAAATACATGATTTGTGATACAGCAATGGAGATGAAAGCGCCCAGGGAGTAAAACTCACCTAGCTGGGCACCACGTCCTTGTTGTTCTTTACGAAATCATGTGACACTAACCTACCGTAGCGTAGTATCGTTCTGGGAAATCTGGGCTTCAGCTAGCGATTTTATTTTGTTATTGTTATTATTTAAGTTATTTAATCCAACTTGGCCCAAGTTGACTAAAATCACTCAAATCTTTTGACTTTCTAGCCACGCTTAAATATCGTTAAGGAAAGTCGGCTCACATTTTTAAACACTGAGTTGAGGGCTCTGCCTCTGATGCCACTTTTCCTCGGACGTCAGACTTCGTGGTACGCTGAGAGATTTTTGGCAGTTCATTTATTTGACCAATTTACTACAGTATAGTATAATTCATAATAGGTATATTGTATCAGTGCGAATATTATTTACAATCGATCTGATATGTTTCTTGAAAAACATAGATATGGTCAGGAAACTCATTAATAGTGTTTAACAATCGCTAGCCTTTGAGCAACCCAAATTAAATTCGGAGTGACTATTTTCACCATACGGTGAGAATAGTGTTTTGTCTATTTTCACAGTACGGTGAGCATAGTGTTTTGTCTATTTTCACCATACGGTACGGTGATGATAGAGTTTGATCTATTCATTGTATGGTGAGAATAGGGGCTGCTCTATTTCTACCATACGGCGATGGTATAAAAGTCAGCCAGGGAAAAATATTTTGGAAAAGCATTGTGTCATCATATTGCACACAAAGAGAATTGGAACCAACATTTGCTGAAATAATAAACAGGCCTAACTTAGATCCATTTTGAGCATGGTTTATAATGGAATCTGTTGAGGTGTTATTTCAGCTTTTAAATATTATCTAACAGCTTTTGTAGAGCCAACACTCTGTATTTTTTATGTGAAAAATGCCAAAACTTAGGTGACAAGACAAAGTAGGAACTATTTTAATATTGCCACAGATGGAAGTAATGGAACTTAAGGGTAATCTAGATCTATCTCGTTATGACTTTAGTTAAGGATCGCATAAAAAACAAACAACAAAACGAACAAAAAAACAAAACAAATAATAAACAGGCCTAACTTAGATCCATTTTGAGCATGGTTTATAATGGAATCTGTTGAGGTGTTATTTCAGCTTTTAAATATTATCTAACAGCTTTTGTAGAGCCAACACTCTGTATTTTTTATGTGAAAAATGCCAAAACTTAGGTGACAAGACAAAGTAGGAACTATTTTAATATTGCCACAGATGGAAGTAATGGAACTTAAGGGTAATCTAGATCTATCTCGTTATGACTTTAGTTAAGGATCGCATAAAAAACAAACAACAAAACGAACAAAAAAACAAAACAAAAACAAACAAACAAAGAAAAAGCCACGAAGCAACAAAAATGAAAGACTGATTGGTGGGTAGAGTAAATTAATATGCATCAATTTGAGATGTTAGAAAGCCAAACATTTAATGGTGTCACGGTGCCAAGGAAATTGCCTTACAGTAAACCCTCAGTAACTGGGCACTTTGCTTTGGTCCTGTTTCCTATTGACTATACTATAAAGCTAGCTATCTGCCTAAAGTAAGCATTTTTCTCCTATCTTAATTTGCCTCAGTTCTATGTGACAAGTCATAACCATGAATTTCCGAAAAGGCTCTTAATTTCTATTTCCAGATGGTGAAAATAGAGCCGCCTCTATCCTCACGGTGACAATATACCAAACTGTACCATCATCACCATACGGTGAAAATAGACCAAGCCCTATCCTCACCGTACGGTGAAAATAGACAAAACTCTATCCTCACCGTACGGTGAAAATATACAAAACTCCTTCCAAACGCTATTCTCACCGCACGGTGAAAATAGACCCAACGCTATTTCCACCATACGGTGAAAATAGCATCGTCCAATTAAACTAGTTTAAACATGGAGCTACTATAGTAGCTCCATGGTTTAAACTTTAATTATTATGAACTAACATGGTGACAACGCACAAATATACAGATATCTAAGACACAGATATATATGCAATACTTGACTGATAATTAGAGGAATTAAACATTTGATAAAACATGTAAACTCAAAACATTCAGGCATTGCATGTATAACTGTTAGGGATATTGCAGATAAACTCATATTTTTTGTATAGAACATAGTTTGATATATATTTTAAAACCTGAACAATTGCCTTTGGCTGTTCCTAGGTAACAAATTCAACTGACGTCAAAGGAGGTAATGTGTAAAAGGAGAAAGTACAGCCATTTTAAACATAACTGTCACCTTTCAACAAATGTCCAAATTACATTTGCCTGGGTAGACAGACCCAGTATCTCTTCTGAAAGTGATGTTGGCCCTTCACTGATGTGGCAGGATGTAATAATCAAAGGGAGCCACAGTCTATCTATGCAGGCAAAAATTACCTAAGGCCTAAAAAAATTATATGTGTGTGGTCTGATAATCAGACTGACCCCACTGAAAAGGCCCGAGTCCCGACGCTAAGCAATTTTTATGAAGCATAAAAAAAAAACTTTCAAGCCGCCCTTCTGTAATCAAAATTGATTGACCCAGACTGACAGATTTTATGGAGAAAGTGGCTGTTGTGTGCCGTTATGTTGCAGCTAAGTCAACTCGAATTCAGTAGTCTGTTTCAACTTGTCTGCAGTGAAGGGTGAACTTGAGCTGGGGAAAGACCATAGCTGCATAGCCACGGTGTTCAGTGAAATAGCATAATTAACCCCAGCTGAAAGATTTTATAGAGAACACGGCCTTCATGTGCCATTATTTTGCAATGAAGTCAACTTGAACACAGCATTTCATTTCAGCTTGTCTGGAGGGTTAACTTGGGCCGGGGAAACAGCACAGCAGCACAATGTTCAATAAGGCATAGCCACAGTTTTTTGGTGAAACAGCATAGGCCATAGCCCCATTTGTGTCAGCATTTAGGTACCTCATAGCCTAGCTTGTTTGGTGATCATTATCATAATATTTTGCAAGGTTGCAGGTGTCCATTGTCTGAGTTAGCACGGCAAACAGTCGTAAAAGTACTTTTAAACCATGACTTAATATCGTAACTTTAATGTACCCGCTTGGTTGTGTCAGAAGCAGTTATCATTGGTATTTACAAATCCAAATGCGACACGTTGGACCTTGAAACAACCGGCACACAGTGAATGTCATTTTGAACATTTCCCAATGCCGCACACAAATACATTGGATTTCAATATCAAAGTGAATCGTGGCCACAGCATATATCATATCATTATTGATTCTCTGAAACATTTGCAAAATATATACTTTTGGTGGCATATATTATAACCCCCTCCCCCCGATCGTCCCATTACTATCCTCGTTTACAAACCGTTGGGTGCGGAATCTGCAATTTTCAAAATGGCAGCCAAGTGCTGTTGAGCCAATTGGATACCTAGGGGTAGTGTACAAAATATGTGTGTGATTGGGATTAAGGGAAGGTTAATTTGTTGAATAAATGCAATGTGTAATATATAACGGGACTTTTCCAGAGTGAGCATTACCTGAAAATGTAAATACACCACAATACAGATATCAGTTGTAGCCAGCAGTAGGCCCCAGAGTAGGCACAAAGTCAGTACCACGAAAACTGTGATGCCATGAAAACTGGTGAAGCAAAACAAAAATTTGTGTCTTCTTTGATGCTAAAGAAAACAAACATTTCTTTAGCCAATTTGGCTACAACTTCAAAGTTGTAAATTCTTTTAGCCAAATTTCACAACCATTAGCCTTGGCTAATGGCTAGCACCAGCCCAGGAAATTAATATAGCTGTATAACTTGTTAGTTTCCTTTGACAATTCTGTTAATACTAATGAAAATTCATGCAAATGTGAATTTGAGAGAAAAGTTCCACCTTAAGTACCAGTAATTAGTATGTTGACAATTTTTGCCTTATACAATGTAATATTGGTAGGTGTAGTGGCCCTTAGTTTATGTGTACTGAGACAAACTGAAGTGTTGGACATTTTCCACAGCTTAAAATGCTAATGTCTTTATGTATATATATCATGTGGGCCTGAAAATAGTGAAATGTTGGTATGTCATCTTGGATTTGGCTACTGTGATCATTCTCAAAGCAGTCAAATTTTGTCTTTATTAGACACCTCAATTTTTAGTGTTTTTTTGGCTTATTTCTGAGTTTTGTGCAAAAAAACATTCTCATCCCTGAATCGTTTACAAGGAATTAAGGGACAGGCTATGGAGTAACAGGGTTCGCACAGGTCCTTGAAGTGCTTGAAAGTACTTGAATTTGTTACATTCATTTTCAAGGCCTTGAAAACCTTGAAAATCCGGAATTTTGGACAAAGGTCCTGGAAAAGTCCTTGAATTTTATTTTTAAGCATCACCCATTGAGCCAAGTTGCCAAGGAATATGAATATTTTCCACAAAATTTAGCATTTATGAACTTGAATCACATTAAGATGAACACATTCTGCTGTCATTTTCCTTTGAAGTGGCTGGCAAATTCCATTTGTCAAAATGTAACACTGCAAATTACAAAGTATCTTTTTGCTTTTAACCCCCTACTTTCTGGGAAAAATTCACTGTATCAAACATACCAGTAACAAAGTACATCACCTTCCTAGAAAAAAAACTGGGGCATTCTTGTGAAAAATGTGCATGGGGATAGGTACATCATCAGGTCTAATTTTACCCATATGCAGGTGTAGCAATTTTATAGACTAGATAGAGTCAATTTCAGGAATTAAACCCATACTGCCTGTAGGCCTACATAAGTCACAGTAAACTGATGAAAAAAATAATCCATATTGAATTTATCTTTAAAAGGACTTCCAGTAATATGATCCACATATAGGCTTCTTTGTAAGTTTGTGGAAAGTCTACTGCCTATTTCAAAAATTGAGTCTGATGCATACATGGTTGGAATAAATAATAAATGTGGAATAAGATGCATTGGTCCTATTAGTAGAGGGTTGAAAAGTGATGATTTAAACAATTTGTCTGTTGCGTTCTATTGCTGGATCTGGTCCTTGAAAACTTGATTTAAGTGCTTGAAAGTCCTTGAATTTACTTTTCACGAACCTGTATGAACCCTGGAGTAAGAAACTTCTTCTTCCATGGACAGAGCTAGGCCTTCAAAAGTTGTAGCCAAATCGGGAAACAAAACAGTAATCACTGCAGAACTCTTATTATATAGTTCATGTTAAAATAAATGAGCTATTTGCAAATTTCTACATTAGCATTTGGCTAATGGCACCATCAGTCCCTGGATTCCATATACATGTGGGTATTATAACTTATGGCAGCTGTACACAGGAACAACTTTCTCAGGCTTGGCATGATGTGGTTCCGGTAGTGACGTAATCTTCCCAGAAGCCAGTCAGATTGGTGGGTGTTGCCAGTCAATACATTTGGGAAATAGTTTATGGCATTTTCGTCTACTTTGGAGCTAGTCGAGTTTTTCTCAGGAATGATCTCCCTAAAGATTTTTTTTCCTCAATAATTTAATTCTGTGGAATAAACTTTGTTCTTTTATTAGAAAAATAAATCAAAAGGTTAAACAAAGGATATATATATATATATATAGGTATATATTATTATTATTACCTGGCCTAGCCAATATCAGAAGGCACGTGCAAGGCAGCCATGCATGGTGCAGGCAAAAGCGTCTCCCTGACTCAATTACATGTACAAACATAAAGGAATTTATGCAGGCTTTGTCTGATTTCCAATTTCCATAAAAAAAGGGCATTTGAACATATTAATCACCTATGGAAAAGTAACACGAAATAAGATGGGTAGATCAGTACAATTACAGTTAAATTTACGGTAGTGATGTGATGGTGCTATTATGCAGTAGTTACCACCGTATTTACAACCGCTTCCCTGTGACCCTGCTATTGTTAAGGCAGTCATGTGACTACCGTAACAATATCCGCTACCTTAATTTTAACAGAATTCTCTTGATATTTCCTTTTTTTTTTTTTTTTTTTTTTTTTTTTTGTGAACAGATTTCAAATTTGTATCATGCAGATGCTGTGGTAAAGCTGCATCAAATCCCTCATGGGGGATTTTATGCAGCTTTGCCACATAGACTGGGCTGAGTCTTGATTAATGTATTACTGGCAGTACTGGGTTAGTCATCCCGTTTGACACAGGTTGCTTTGTGGATGGCAAAGAATAAATGAAGAGGCCATCTTCTCCAGAAGCTTTCCTCAGTATTTTCCATGTTATTTATACATGTACAGTAGTACCGGCTGTATGCAACCACTGCCGTGAGCAGCCGCATTACTTTTTGTTGTCACTAGGCTTAGGCATAGGAGTCAATTTCTTCGTAAAATTTACCTGTGGTGACAGGTCACCTGCTGTGTATGTGGTCACTTTCTTGGCAGAAGGGGTGGCCACATACAGCAGGTACCATTGTACTTCAGAGATCACAATTTGGTCATTCCGAGGGATGGTGTTTCAAGAATGGTCTCACAGTAGCTGTGATAGTATTTTTGGGGCTGTGTTCTGGCCCGAAGAAACCAGATGGTATAAGCTGAGGTGATTTACTGTGGTTTTTACCATGCGTATTGATCGTGCAACTGGGAATACTGATGCCCTTTTTTTTCTGGCCTGACTGCAACATACATGTTTCATAGCTCAGAAGGCACATGTGTACTGAAACATGGACAACAGGCACAGATCCCATCCTAAAATGCATACCCGTTTGCCAGATCCTCCTCAAACTTAATGGGTGTGTGTCTTGGGTTGATCCCTACCATGTTTGTCCAGCAGGTCTGGCTTTAACGAGTTTTGAATTTGTGTGAATTTCAATCTTATCTCATTACATGTAAAGCTTGTTTCAAGGTGAAAACTTCAGAACTAACATATATGCAAGATAAGACTTTTACATTGCACGTTGTGATGATCCTATAGAAAGGCCCAGCTGATAGAACATATGGATGACCTTGACCTGATTTTCAAGGTCACAGGGCCACTCTAATGATTCCCATGTATACTGTTGTCTTTCAAGATACTTGAGATAAGACTTTCACATTGGGCGTCCTGACGATCCTATAGAATGCCAAAGCTGATAGCACGTGGGTGATCGTGACCTAATTTTCAAGGTCATGACGCCGCTTTTATAATTATGTCTCCCGGTGGAAGCCGGGGGACATATTGTTTTAGTGTCAGTTTCTTCCGCTTCTTCTGCTTCTTGTTGTTGTTCAGGTTCTTCAACACTTGGTTTCCGTGCGATAAGTCTGAAGGACTTGACAGAATTTGATGAAACTTGGTAGGATTATGTATCTAGGCAAGACCTAGGTTGGGATTGTATTTGGATGACCTTGAGTGAATTCTCAAGGTCACAGGGTCACTTATGTGAAATTGGTTTCCGTTCGATAAGTCATGAAGAACAGGATGGAATTTGATGAAACTTGCAATTGGTAGGATTATGTATCTTGGCAAGACCGAGGTTGGGATTGTATTTGGGTGACCTTGACCTAATTTTCAAGGTCACAGGGTCATTAATGTGAAATTGGTTTCTCTGCAATAAGTCTTGAAGAACTTGATGAAAATTGCTAGAGTAATGTATCTGGGTGAGAGCTAAAATAGAATTGTAATTTTCAAGCAAAGTTGGTCATTTGTTATCCCCTGTTGCTTATTCAGAGACGTAAGTGTTCCACTGGGAGACTTTTGATTTTCTGTTGGAAAATCAGTCTGTTCTAGTTTATACTGTTTTGATTAATTATTATGTGTAATATGAAACTGTACATTCATGTTCATCTTGGCCATATTCCCTGGGGCACAGGGCCACTTTGTGACTTTTAACTTTGACTTTATAGTTATACAATGTAATTATTTTAGCTTAGACTTGGAATATTGCATATGATGAAGGTCCACTATATAAGGGCCTTGTTGAGACTGCACATTGTGACCTTGACCTAAATCCCAAGGTCATAAGCCATCTTATTTGCAGTGAAACTTAGAGTTCATTGGATATGCTGTATAACATGTATGTAATGATTGCCTATTGATGTAACCTGGATTATTGCATAGTTATAGTTAGTTACCTAATTTTGTTTTGTTCTAAACTTTCTCATGTCTGTACCTTGATCTGTACTTTTATGAGGGCCTCATGGAAGATTAGTGATGATTCACTAACTGAGTAACCCTCTTGAAATAAAGTTTTTATATATATATATATATATATATAACTCAAGAACACTATTTTAGATAGGTCTTTAATATTGCACATGATTTTAGAAAATGAATTTTTCACCTAAGCATGTTACAAAAAAAAATATAATTTAAATCTGTCATGTAGTGAAAAAATATATTTTAAATTATAGACAAGACACATTGAAAATTATGAAAGAACGAATAAAACCAAGTAAGAAAGTTAGGGCCTTTTGTACATATCTGATATTCAACATTACTCAGTCACAAGTCTTTCAAACTTGTGAAGAGCAGAAACTGCTTTTTTTTTTCTTCTTACCATTACTCACAATTTCAGATTCAAATGAATTAAAAAGATCCAAAGTTCACTTTTCAAGTGTCATTTGCAAACAGTGTACCAGATAAAGTAGTATATGTAGTATAAATTTGACGGGAAGACATTGCTCATTACATGTATTTGTTTTCCTGAATCATTCCTGGTACATTTATCTTAGTGTTTTATAGACCTAACTAGTCAAAAAATCATTTCCTTCTTTCCCATCATGTATTTATTTTGTTGGTGGTGACAAGGAAGTGTTTACAACCCTCTGCCTGTGTCTAAATAAAAAGAACAACAGAGATGGTTGCCAACTTGAATATCTCTTATTAGCTCAGCTGACTGACAAGTCCTTTTAGGATGGTCCGCCATCCGTCCACAATCACCTTTTTCACTTCTCCAAAACCATCAGCCACATTCACTTCAAACTTGATGGGGATGTACCTTGAGTGAGTCTCTACCTTGTTTATTCAAATGGTTGCAGTCCTTTAATTTTTGGATAATTTAATGATTATTTTTTTGGTTCATTTTTTTGGCAAAATTAAAAAAAAAAAAATCTTCTCCGAAACCACTTGGCCAATTGCTATGAAATTGCATACAGACACTTCTGAGTACCCTTAGACCTTAATTTGTTCAACAGATGGTGCTGCGGTTTACTGTATTTTTTACGATCTGCAAGGGGATATGGACATATTAGCAGCAGTGATCATGGTCTTAAACAGCGGTGACCTTGACATCATACTTGACAGGACCACATCAGTCTGTGCATATAGAGTGAGCTGAGTACAGGACTGTCACAGTCCTCTTGTTTCAAATGTCCCAGGATGAGTTAACACCAGTACAAAACCAGTTGCCTTTATTAGCAAAAACTTGTTATACAGTATGTATTTAATAATTTATTTCTTGTTCATACACTCTTTAAATTCACATGGGCTGTCTTTACCAAATGCAGTGTAAACACAAGCAGCTGCCATCACAAGAAAAAACAT